>JANZLD010000008.1:22711690-22728560 GCA_026413575.1 Erythroxylum carthagenense | reverse complement strand
AAAAGATTTAGTTAGATATATTTTCATTTATATTTCATATAGTTTAAAATTATATAATAATTAATATATTGTGCTTTACATATTGTTTAACATATTTTAAATAATTTTTATATATATAAATAATTTTTATTAGAAAATAAAATATAGTTAAAATTAAATGTATTTTTTATTTTTATGTTGTCAAACAGTCTATTGTATGAAGCTCTTTCAAAAAACTTTTTTTTAAATGACAGCCAAATAACTAACTGACTTCTTAGAAAAACTCTACTTAGAAAAACTCTACTGACAAAAGCTTTATTGATAAAAGCTCTATTAATATAAGCTCATCCAAATAGGCACTTAATTCATTGGTGGAACTGAAAAGTACTCAAGACACTCCTCTCGCATCCAAGACTCGACTCAGAGGAGACAATGAGCATATTGTTGAAGGACTTGTATGGTTTTTGAAGAAAAAGAGCCGTTGCTGAGCTTAGTGGAGTTGCAAGAACATTAACATGTTGCTGAATCTAATATTTTCATGTGATAGAATAGGCGGGAATAACTAAAATCTCTTACCTTCTTTTAAGTATTCCTAAGAATTTGGTGCTTTGGAACTCTTTTCGATTGTATGTCACTTCTTGGGCAGTTATCTATTTCAAGACTCTTCAACATCTAGGAAAGTAGCAATTCTCATAATTTGGTTGTTGGTACAAAGCCAAATAGCCCTCCCTCCCCCATATTGACAAAAAAATCCCATATACTCATAAAGGATCAAATTCTTGATATTAAAAAAAAAGAATCTAGGTTGTTTCTAAGATCGGGTAAATAAGCATACGACAAGAGATTATTTAAGGTAGACTTATTAGAGCTTTCAAAATCTTACACCTAATTCATTGGTGGAACTAAAAAGTACTCGAGACACTACTCTCGTATCCAACACTCGGCTCAGAGGAGAAAATGAGCATATTATTGAAGGACTTGTATGGCTTATGAAGAAAAAGAGTCGTTGCTGAGCTTGGTGAAGTTGCAAGAACATTAATATGTTGCTGAATCTAATATTTTCATGTGGTAGAATAGGCGGGAAATAACTGAAATCTTTTACCTTCTTTTAAGTATTTATGAGAATTTGGTGCTTTGGAACTCTTTTCGATTGTATGTCATTTCTTGGACAATTATCTGTTTCAAGACGCTTCAATATCTGGGCTCTCCTTTTTTCTTCTTCTTCTCCCTACTGCATCTTCTTCTCCAGTGCGTTGTTGTCGATTGGTGGTGCATCGGAAGGTCGTGGTCTTCTCCCACCATTGTTGCATTTTCGTGGAGGTTGGGTTTCACCATGGTTTGATTAATTAAGTATTTTTTAGTATGTTTGAGTTATTTGTTTCATATGTTTGAGTATTTTGTAAATAGACAACAACATTTAAGGTTGAAGTTTTAGTATTAAAAGATTAGGTTTTCAAATTTGCTTGTGAAGTTGGGATGAATTGTTGATGCATTTTAGGTGTTTGATGAAATGCCTCTTGTTTGAAAAATTTGTTAATGTGTGAAGATGGAGTTGATTTGTATAAGAGAGTGAGTTAATGGGTGAGCCTACATGCATCTTTGGGGGTCACTAAGAATCATCGAAGAATATCATTGATGATAGTATTCTTACTTTTATAATTTTAGCTAAATGAATACTTGCTTTAGTTCTTGTTAATTTGTTGACTTATGTTTTTAGGTGTCTTAATTTCTTTTGAAATTTGTCTTTGAATTATTTGAGTTTTCATGAATCATTGATTTAGATTGAATTGCAATAGGAAAACATGCATGAATGGTTGAGATCTTCCCTACTAAATATTGATTAATTGTTTATGATGATTGATTTTTGAAAAATGAAATATGATCCAATACATGTTATTTGAAATTGTGAGCTTTTAAGCTTATAAGCATTTAAATTTTATACTCCATTTTTTAAATTGAGTGATTGCCACAAAGTTTGGTATTTCTACAACTTTTTTATGCATGTTGAGAACATATCATTAGACTAGATACATTAAAATAATAAGGGAGGTTAGGGTAACCATTCAAGTTTTGATCTCCCATTGTTAACAAATTTAAGCCTTAGCCTTCTTTTTCTTGTATATGAACCACAATACAAGCTACATTTATTATTATTTTTAATTGATTTTCCTTATAATTCTGATTTGTTAAATGATTATATAAGCATGTTTGCACAAGATCCAAAATATCATTATTGTGAAGTGATTCAAGTTGCATATGTGAATGTTCTTAGCATAATTTTGTAACGTATTTAACTTGTATTTTGAGTATTTTTATATGCTTTGGTACTTATTGTAGTTAGTCCTTCTAAATTCCTAATTATTCATCTAATTTATCCTTTGAAAACCACCCCTATGAGTGCAAACGACGTTAGAATCTATGTTTCCTATAAGTTACAACTAGCTTCTCACTATGCTTAATAAACTCTTCTTTTTCTTCCCATTTTATATTATAAAAATACTTCGAACCTTTGGGACAACTTCTTAATGTTATTTTCTTTAGCTTCTTGAGTCCGTACCTGTAATGTTATCAAGTTTTGCATTATGTATAAAAGTGTAGATCTATTAACTTCAATTATGCTTTATGCAACATTTTTATTGATTTCCTAGAAATTTATCACTCTTTTAAAAAAATCCATATCCTTTTATTTCCAAGAAACAATATAACCATTCGTTGATAGAATATGGTCAATTCAGTTATTAGGCTCTAGTTTAGAAAGCCTTTCTTAAACTTGATTTGTTAATATCATTATTGATGCTGCATGAACCAAGAACCATTATCCAGATAATAACATTTTATGGTATTTACATAAAATCCAAGTTGAGGGAGATGATGGTGGTGGAGGAAGTATATGCCAGAGTGTAGGAGATGATTTTTCTATAGTGATTGTTATTATTCTTATTAATAAATAATAAGGTTTTAAAAGCTATATTAGACCGATCAGTTTAACTAGGATAATTAGTAACCAACTAATTTTTCAATATATATACAAACGTAATTGTATATATGTATCACTAGTTAACTAATAAAGTAGTCTTATATAAACTATATATACATTTTCCCATTTCCTTCTTCAATCAAAGTTCTTCATCCTCTTTACCACCAGTCTTTTATTTCAAATAGTTTGGTTTAATATTTCAACTATATTTCAATTTATTTTATGCTTTTGCTATATATTTTATTATCAAAATCAATTTTCTTATCTCCTTAGGCATCAATTTCAAACTAATTTTTATTTCGTACGCCATCACCAATCAAAAATTTAGAAAAGAATTTGGTAAGTTTGAAATTTCTTATAATTCTTTGATTTTTGGGTAAATTACATGATTATTAATATACATATATATGTATTTAAAATACAATTTCAAGAAATAGGTTGTGTATTTGACCCTTTTGTTATATATGTTTTAATCTTTGAACTTTCGCTAATTTTGTCATTTTAGGTTGTTCGATCTGTTTCTTGATTTTGCTTTATTAACCATCACATGACTTTGTCAATTGGCATCAGCAATTTCTTATCATCTTGTTTGATTTTGTTTCCTCACACTATATTCGTCTTATGATGGTTCTTAATGAAGCCTGTAGAACTCCAAGAAAGTTAATCTTCTCTCATCTTCTCTCTTACTCTTATTTAGAACTTGGGTCAATAAATTTTGACTATGAGCTTATGGTTATTGATTTATGTTTTATTACGTGAAATTTTTTTTAAAAATTTGCTTACTTCGGGATGCTAGTGAGTGGATGTTGATATGAGCATTGAAGAATCTGGTTAAGTTTAGCTAAATTCATTATTTCTTCGTAACCAAACACATTTTTAGTCTATAAATTAAGATATATTTATTATAAAGATGTTGTATTTTAGTGCATTGGATTCAATGCTAATATTTCTATTCGAAAGGTTGCAACAAGAATGGTTCTAAAACTATCAATACTCTTTCATCATGAACAACTTCCTAACAATGTTGAAATCTCATAATTGCTCCTACCTTGCTCAATATGTTTGAATTTCATGGTTCTTCACCGTTATCCCTTCTTCTAGCTTTTTAGGTCTTTTAGGCTTCTTATTGACAAAAGGAGATTATATAAGTTACAATTTTTTAGTCTTTGGTCAAAATTTTCACGTTTTCTAAACCGTGCTCAATATGTTTTATACAGTTGTTTAATGTATCCCTCTTTCTAATCTGTTAACAATTTTTGTTCTTGATTCTAGGAACTTATTTGTTGGCAGTGTTTCTATTTGGAACGAGATTGAAGAGAAGCTTTAACAGGTATTCAATTGACATTCATTTCCTTATATTTTTTTTACAATGTCAACAATGAATTTGCATACATTTTAATCAAATTTGTATCAGTTTCTATATTTTTCATTTTAGCTCCATCATCATCTTCTTTCACGTACTTCAAGAAGATCCTTCTGCATGTTGGTTGAGGTAAGTGAATTTGTTTTTTACTATGTTTTTTAAATTTGGTTTAATTTGCATATTTGTTTCCCATCTGAACGTATTACATGGCTGATTTAATTTGGGTTGCATGAACTGAAACTTGTTTATGGTATGAACTTTGGTTTATCAATGAATTAATATAGGATGAGTTTGACTTATTTTATTGTTCCAATTACCTTAATTATGTCAATCTGTTATTTCATTGATGCTCTCTGAAATGATCATGTTCTATTTATTTTTCATTGCGAATTTTGACATGGTTTTTTTTAATTGTATATGTTAAACTAATTTATTAAAATCGATCTTCAGTTTAAAAATATTTTAGATCTCTACCCATAAATTAACCCATAACCTATGATGGAGCTCCCGTAAGGCTTATCGGTGGAAAATACTAGGAGCCTAGGAGTTAGAACAAGAACTTATTATGTTGATTCACAAGTCTTATCTTAGATGTTTTGCAATTTTCGGCCAACATGAATGATACTAACTATGGATTCATTGTTTTAAATTAACAGTTTTTCAAAAATGAGTATCTGGGATAGATCTTGGATGTATAGATAATTAACACCTGATGGTTTCATTAATCTTGAATTTGTTGAGGGAGTTGAAGCTTTTATTCATTATGTATGTTCTCAACCTGCATACATGGATGGGCCAAAGATTAGATGTCCATGTAAAAAGTGCAAACATAAATGTTTCATTTCTATTGATGAAGTTAATGGGCATTTGCTAAGAAAAAGGTTTGTCCCTAATTATTTTGAGTGAACACGACATGGGGAACCATTGATTTATAGTACCTCAAGGGGTAATGAAGCGCAATCGTCTATCAACACTAATGGGTTTCAAAGGAGGATTGGATTTAGAACAAAATATGTGGATCAAATTGAAAATCAATACATGCAAATGGTTTATGATACAACCGGTTATATCTTTGAGAAAAATAGGGAAAATCTTGAAGAAGAACATAACCCACATGCAAAACAATTTTTTGACTTATTACAGTCAGCTAATCAAGAATTATGGCCAAATTATGAGGCAATGAACCAATTGTCTTTAATTGCTTGAATCTTGAATGTAAAGTCTAAAGGGCATATTTTGGACTATAGTTTTGATAAAATTCTTGAATGGTATAATGAATCATTGCCTCCTGATCATACAATGGTTGATAGTTTTTACAATATGAAGAAACTCATTAGGGGTCTTGGTTTGCTTGTTAAAAAGATTGATTGTTGCAAATTATGATGTATGTTGTATTGGGGAGATGATTTGGAGTTAGAATAGTGCAAATTTTGTGATCAATCTAGGTTCAAGTTTAGAAAGCATTTTATGAAACAGAAATTAGTACCTTAGAAGTGGATGTAATATTTCCCTCTAACTCTGAGGCTTCAAAGAATATATGCTTATGATGTTACTGCATCTCACATAAGATGACATAATGAATACAAACAGGAAAATGTAATAATGTCGCATCCACTAGATGCACTGGCATGGAAATATTTCAATGATACCCATCTTGAGTTTGTAGCTGAAAGTCGAAATGTTAAGTTAGGATTGTTGACTGTAGATTCCAACCTTTTGGTCAATCCGGCCAGCAATATTCATCATGGTCAATCAAATTACTCCTTATAATTTTCCTCCATGGATGTGTATGAAAGACGCATATATGTTCTTGATAGTGATTGTACTAGGGTCTACAAATCCAAAGTATAGAATTAATGTATTCTTACAGCCATTGATATCTGAATCGCAGCATGTTTAGGAATATGGTGTTCAGACATATAATGTGTCTCTAAAACATAATTTTGTATTGAGAGCAGCTTTGATGTGTACCATTAGTGATTTTTTGGCATATGCCATATTGTCTAGATGGAGCATAGCGGGAAAGTGGCTTGTCCTTATTATGCCTATGATTCTTATGCATTTTTTCTTCCAAATGGGGGTAAAATATGTTGGTTTAACAATAATAGAAAATTTCTTCCTACAGATCATCCATTTAGACACAATAATCAAAAGTTCATTAAAATTAGGATGGTAAAAACACCTCATCCTCCTCTTAAAGTTGGTGAAGAGATTCTACGAGATGTTGAGGAATTAGGTTTGCAAAAGTAACATAATTTGAAGCTGATGAAGTAAATACAAGAATTAGTAAAAACTTTGGTTGAAGAAAACGAAGCATCTTTTGGGATTTTCCGTATTGCAAAACTAATTTGATACGTCATAACCTAGATGTGATACATATTGAGAAAAATATTTTTGACAATTTGTTCAATACCATAATGAACATTGAAGGGAGGACAAAAGGCAATGCAAAATCACGAGCTGATTTGCATCTTTTTTGTAGAAGGAATGAGTTACATAAAGATCTTTGCATTGGTAAATATCCAAAAGCATAATACACATTGGACAAAAAAAAGGAGATTTTATGTGAATGGTTGAAAAGTCTAAAGTTTTTTTATGGTTGTGTTTCAAACTTGGCAAGGTGTGTGGACCTGAGGAAGTACAAATTATTTGGGATGAATAGTCATAATTTTCATATGTTTATGCAAAGGCTAATTCTAATTGCATTTCGATCATGATTGTCATGTGTTTATGCAATGGCTAGTTCCAATTGCATTTCGAGAGTTACTACCGAATAAGGTTTGGGAAGTAAGAACATAATTAAGTTTGTTTTTCAAAGGTTTAATATCATCTGAAATCCGGTTGGCTGAAATGGAAAAACTAGAAAAGAAAATTTCAATAATTTTGCGCAAGTTAGAAGGAATTTTTTCTCCAAGCTTTTCTGACTGTATGGAGCATCTACCTGTGCATTAAGCACTTGAGGCAAAACTAACTGGTCTAGTTCAATATCGATGGATGTATCCAATTAAGAGGTAGTTGAAAAAAATTTATTGCAATAGCCATAAAAATATGTTTTAACTATAAAATTGTAATAACCGTATTCTCTAATGTGGGTATTTACATCACTTAAAGAAAAATGTCAAAAACAAGGCTAGAGTTGAAGATTCAATATGTAATGCTTATTTAGTGGAGGAAGCTAGTACATTTTGTGAACATTATTTTTAGTTGCATGTTAACACAAGAGAAAGAAAAGTTCCTCGTAATGACGATGAGAGAGGAACGAGCGATGCTGAGGGTAACTTGTTCATTTTCATATATCCTAGATGAATATATAGACGTGCAATAAGAAGAATGTTAATAGAAGAAGAAATTGAGGCTGCCCATGATTACATGTTAAATAGAAGAAGAAATTGAGGCTACCCATGATTACATGTTAAATAAAAGAAGAAATTGAGGCTGCCCATGATTTTATGTTGTTGAACTATCAAAAGGTTCAACCTTTCGTGTAGTAAGTTGAACATGATTAATTTGGTTTTCAAATTTTGTGTTGTTCATAACTGAAATCCATAATAATGTATTTAGAATATACAAGGCATTATTATGCAAGATAATGCCGGATAATACACAGGATAATATAAATAAAGAAGTTGGAAGACACTTTCCTTGATGGTTCGAGAGATATGTAAGTTTTCACTTACAAATATTCTTATAATTGAATTATAAGATTTAAGAGTTGAAATGACATTATACTCTTTGATATGATAATTTCTTTTACGTAGCTTTAGAAAATCCAATAGAAAACAAGTTCATTTATGATCTTGCAAAGGGACCTCTGCGAACTGTTAAATCATATCCGGTGTATTTCGTTAATGGATACAAATATCATACAGAATATCATGGTCATAGCATGGAAACAATAAATAGTAAAGTTTCCATACAGCGAGAATTGATGGATTATTATGATAAAATTATTGATATACTTGAAGTTGAGTACCCTACATTACCAATAAAGCGATGTGTGATATTTAAATGTGACTAGTATAACCCAACTCTAAATGTTGGAACAAAAGTGCATAGCCGATATAATCTAGTTGAAATCAACAACTGAAGAAGATTGAGACAATTTAAACCTTTCGTGTTGGCAATGCAAGTGAAACACATGTGTTGTATCTCTTTTCCAAGCTTATGATGAGATAAGTCAGATTGGTTGGTGGTTTGTAAAGATAAACCTAGAGGTGTTTTTGAATCACATGGAAAAGGAGAGCAAAGAATTGAAAGTAAACTGTTTCACGAAGATGTTTATTTTATAAATGCATCAGTGACATGTGACACTAATGAACCTTTGAATAATCTATCTAACGAATATGTTAAAATTTAATTTGCAGAGGATGACGAGGGTCAGAGATCTAAAGAGGAGCTGAAGTTTGATTCTTATTCTTCAAAAAAAGAAGATTATTGTAATTTACAATCAAGTTATGATAGTGATTAATTTGTGTTTTTAATTGAATATTTTATTTTTCAAATTAGTTATTTCCTTTTCATTATATTATGTAAAGTATTTAATTCAAAATCTTAATCAAGAAATGTCGACATGGCGACTGGTTTCGGATGGTAGTAATTCATTCCGTTGGGAGGAATGTGACAAAATTGTCCCAACCAAAGGAATTAAAATGCAGGAAAAATCTCCACTTCATACACTAATGTTCGTTTGCCTTCCATGGCTGATCGTCTGCTTGAAGGTGTTTAGTATCATCTGGACAACGTCACTTTCCTTATTATATACGTCTCATTTTCTTTTATGAAGCTATTATATATATTCACATTTGATGGTCTATACTACATATTGTTTTAAGCTTTCTTAAATCTCGAAGATCACATATATGCTGATAGAGGTGGGAGCGATGTCACAACGGTTTATAAAGGATTAGGAAGATTAGTTCATTCGAAAAATTCGTCAATTCCATAAACATCGTCTGGACATTCACATAAGAATTAATATCCAGTTTTGGTTCGTTTAACGGTTTTATAATATGACATTATCTAAGTTCTATATTGATTGTGTTTTAGGTAAACCGCTCCGTACTAGTAGTTCATCTGGAGAGTTAGTCTTCCATACTAAATCTGTCGACTCATTCATTGTACCCTCTATAACTTTAGCTATAACAGAAAAGCTGTTGCAAAAAGGTGTTACAAACCTACACTTGAGGGAAGAAGTATCACTGTTTCAATTGGTGCGTTTGAGCATGCCAGGATCCTTCTCGAGAATTTAGACATCAGAGACTCATTTAGCTTTATCGACTCTCATGTCATGTGGAATCCAAGAAAATAATTATATCATTATGATTTATCGATGCAATACACTAGACTTAGCTTTAAAGTTGATTTATTATTATATCTATAAGAATTTGTCAAACAACCTCACTACTAGTTAGGGGTTAACCTGCGTCCTATTGAGTGTGGGCTATTATTGTTCTTGTTTTATGACTATAAAATTGTTAACCTTCTATTTCGTGGTTTGTACTTGAATATAATATTCAACAAATCACCTTATTTCTTCCATATATTGTGTAAAATATTGACTATATTTCTAGAAAATTCAATAAACAATGAATTTCAGGTAGAAAGAGACAGCATAAGGTAATGCAGCCCATGTTACTGTGAAGGTGAACCGTCACAGTCTGCAGCTAGCACTGAATCACCTCCCCCCCCCCTTCAGGGCCTACAGTTGCAGATGAGGCATCACCTACTACTCGTCATATTACACCATCCCTAACTTATACATCATCCACTACCTCTTTATCGGATGGAGGAGGCGATCGCAGCCTAGAGCTGAGGGACCTAATGGAAGAAAGTACATAACAATTATCAATAATCTATAAGTGAAATCACATTAAACATTATATGTTTTTGATTAAGTTATAGGTTTATCGATTTTTTCATCAAGTAAAATTACTTCTTATATTAGGTTGATTTCCGTCTAGGTCGTGCTCCAGAAATATGACATCTAAATTTAAGGATAGGATTGAATCTAAGGGTTATTTGTTGAAGAATATATCTCTCAGGTGACAAAGCGATTTTACTTTCAGGAGTTTGAGGTACAAGAAATTTTTTTCCTTTTTATATTGATCTGTATACATTAATTAGATAAATATTATTACATTATAGTAGTTCAAATTTTTTTCTTTTTATTTCAGAAAGAATTTTATGAGATTTTTGGTTTCAACGTGATCATATATAAAGTATAAGAGAGGCGAGCTTGTACACATTATGGCGACTTTATTAGTGTGATACACAAGGTTGGTAGACGACCACCTCATATTACGAAGCAAATATGGAGTCGTTGGTAGGAGTATTGGACAAGCCTTGAGATAATGTCCATCTTAGGGCATAACTCCACTAACAATGTCCATCTTAGGGCTTATATGCGGAAGGATTAATTACCCACCATGAGCATCTATAGAGATATGTAAGTATCTAAACTTGAAACTTATTTTGTAAATGTTTTACTTTATTGTATTTCAATTTAAATTGATGAGCGAATGTTGAAGTGAAAATATGTGTATTATGGATAATGATAAGGGTATAAATGTCTAGTGTCATATATGACTGTGTTGAGTTATTTTATTTGTTTAACAGGGGGAAATATCATAAAAATAAAGAATACTTTGCTGAAATTTTTATAAAATCTATTTCACTTCTAACTTTTTAGGTTAAATATGCAGGAAAAGTCTATAGGCATGAGGCTTACACCTACTAAGGTGTTTTTGCACACTCACACAAAGAAGCATGACAATGTGACATTCGTCAATAGCCGATGTAGAAAACTGAATGTATGTGAAATTAATGCTTTATTATTATTTCTTAATATTTATCATTTACTAATGTAAAAATTGTTTCCTAATAGGGCCAAATACAAGAAACCATTCAGTGACAGTCTCAGTAGGAACAATATGTTAATAAGACTCATACGCATCTTGATGCTATGGGTGGTAGGGATCGTCGTGGAAGGATCTTCAGGCTAGGTTTATTTGCGAACACATGTTATTTGTAATTCTCCACGTCCAGTACAACAGTATCTACTAGACAGTCGCAAACCGATCAAGTCAGTCGGCTTTTGACAACAGTGGACACATTGATAGACTATATAGCTCAGCTGAGACAAGAGATGGATGAATTGAAGGCGAGGGATAGTAGCACCTCAGAGCACAGATGGTCACCAAGACATTAAGATTATTGTAGTCATTTGCTTTGAATTACAAAAAAAGTTTATGTGCACTGTAACATTTTTATTATCAATTAAAATAATTTTAACTTTATATCATCATTCAACTTTTCATTTAAACAAATTAAATATATAAACAAATAAAATTATTATGCATATATAATTCATAACTGTTGAAATTATGCATTTATCATAAGATCATGAAATAAAATTTTATTTTAGGATATTTTAAAAAATTTATTTACTTTTATTTACTGACGGAATATAAAAGATCGTCGCAAAAAAGCACTACATTTACCGATGGAATACCTTAAACAATCGGTAAATTCTATCATATTTACCGACCATTCTTCTTTTTTCATCGGTAATATTGAAACCTTCTAATTATCTGAACTACGGTTTACCGAGCGTTTTTCTTTTTCCATCGACAAATGTATCGACGACAAAAAACCATTCGTTGGTAAAATTTACTGATAGTTATGTCTGTCCGTCGGTATACTTTACTGATGGAAGGATACATAAAAGGTCCATTGTTAAATTTACCTACGGTCATATTAACGACTCCATTGTCCCTCGTTTTATTCTGTCAGTAATAATAATTTCTGACGAAATAAATGTGTTTACTGTCGATTTTTTCGGTCGATAAACAATCGATTTCTTGTAGTGAGTAAAAAGGACTGACGAGAAATTTGGACACAAGCTAACTCTTAAGTTGTTGCCATCCAAGATTATTGGATGACATGGAGGAAGTTGCATTTGGCAAGTGCTTGATACAAAGCCACCGCAGAAATAAGGTTCTTGTGCTTTTTGTGCCTTTGTATGTATATGTCTGCTTCAGTTTGAATTTGGGAAACACTGCCTCACCTTAAATAAGTGCCATTATTGATCCTTGTCAATTAAGCAACAAGAAGTCTGCTACTATCACTAACAATCATAATGTTAAGTTTTATGATTTCTTTCACCTCGTTAATGTTGTTTCTTCCACGTAGCAAAATTAAGTTATTGTTCATAATCTATCCGACAAAGGAAGTGTGACATTAAACATATATTTAATTGGAAAACTGTAGCTGAGATTTAATTAAAAAAAGAATTGGAGAATGAATTTTTATTCTCTATTAACTTACATATAAACACTTTGCAAGTTATTCTTATATAGATAGCACAGAAGCATCTAGTCATTAGGTTTAGGAGTTTGTTAATAAAATCAAAATAGATTCCTAATAACTCAAGAGTTATTTTAGAAGAAGATCCCGATAGGTTGGTTTATTATTCGGTTGAGATTGGATAGTTTCAGGATATTGAGAATCGACACATGTTAAATATGAATTTGATGTAGACTGACTGACTGAATCAACAACCTCTTTGGATTGAACCACATCTCTCTAAACCATCCTTTTTACTCCCGTGCGGCCAATGTAATCTAGGCTTAGCTAAGCTTGGTGGGCTTGCCTAATATCTCCCCTCAAACTATGCCGGGTGCTAAGGCATAGTTTGTCTCGATTCATAGCCAAAGATGTTTTGGATTGTGGCTTTGTAAAAATGTCAGCAGCTTGATTTTGAGAAGACACATGTCGGGTCACCAATTATCCTAGAGCTACCTTCTACCTCATGAAATGATAATCCAACTCTAGCATGGAAAATAGGATTGATTGTAATGAACAATGTACTCAAATTGTCATAAAATAGAGCGGGTGGAATTCTTTGAAGAAGGACATATTTAAGCCAAGTTAATTCGGTTGAGACATTTGCCATGGCACAATATTCAACTTCTGGGCTTGATCGAGAAACTATGTGTTGTTTCTTTGCACTCTAAGATATTTTATTAGCACCAAGATAAGTACAAAAACCAGAGGTAGAGCATCTTGTCATTGTGCAACCTCCTCAATCTGCATCAAAAAACCAAAAAGATCAAGTGTAGTATTTGCTTGAAAATTAATACCAAGGTCTAAGGTTCCTTTTATATATCTAAGAATTCTTCGGATAGTTCGAAACTAAACTCAGTAGGTGCATAACTAAATTAAGCAGCATAGTTTACACTAAATGCAATGTTAGTCTAGGTGAATGTCAAGTACTGTAATTGAGCACAAGGCTTCTGTATAATGTAGGATCTGAAAAGGGTGGACCATTGGAGGGAACTTTGAGTTTTGAGGGTAGTCGCGTGGACTTGGGGTTTGCAATCAGGAATATTAGCTTTGTCTAATATGGTGTATGCAAGGTGACGTTGTAACATATACAGGCCACTATTATCCCATTTGATCTCAATTCCCACGAAGTGATGAATTTCACCCAATTCCGTCGTTTTAAGCTCTGAATGTAGAGTGTTAATGAAATTATTAAGGATGAGTTGATCCTGTCATCGTTATATCATCAACGTGTAAAGCCAAAAAGATTGAACCTGTGGCACAGTGTAAGATAAACAAAGATTAGTCAACCAAGTTTGAGCAAAAAAGTGCTAAGCCTCTCGAACCAAGCTCTCGCTACTTGCTTAAGCCTATAGAGTGATATGTGCAACTTACAGACATGTAGAGGAAACTGGGGATCTTCTAGACTTGTTGGTTGCTCCATAAAACTATCCTCGTTAACATTTTTTTAACATCTAATTGACGTATAGGCCAGTTCGTAACAAGAGCCACACTTAAGTATTATACGACTAGTACCCAGTTTAATAATAAGAGAATATGTTTCATTATAATATCTTTTGGCAACAAGTCGAGCTCTCAGTCAATCTAAGTCACCCTTAGGTTTCAATTTGGTTTTAAAAACCCATCGACAACCTATTACATTCATTTCTGGCTTACGAGGAACAAGAGCCCAGGCGTTAGTTTCATTTAAAGCTGAGATTTCTTCATTCATAGCATTCCGCCAGCCTTCATGTTTAAGTGCAATTTTTGGTGACCTAGGTTCCAAAGGTATTTGCATAAGTTTAGTATTCAATGCATACCTGGGATTGGGCTTACAAATACCTGATTTTAAGCGGGTTATCATGGGATGTGAAGCTATTTTTGTTGAACTATTACTTGTGGCACTCGAGGAGCTTGATTCAATTGAGATGCTTGTGTTTGAAGTTGCTGAAGAGACCTAATTATTAAGGTCACGAAGGTCTGTTGGTTCTGGCGGCGAAGGAACATGCTTGGGCAGGGACTCGCGAGTCTGTGAGAGCTGCTCAATCGAACCTGTTTGTCTTGGGAATGAAGGCTTCAGCCCGAGCAGCGATTCACGAAACTGTGAACGTCTTTCACTGAACCTTATAGAGTCATCAACTGGTTCAGTTTCAATTGGGGAAGGTACTCCTTGACTTTTAAGAGTCATGTAGATTACTTTGAGCAACCTATTGAGAGTCATTTTTGCTCGAAAAAATTCAAGTTTCAATCACTGGTGTAACATCATCATCATGTCGAGGAGTAGCAACTGATTGAGTATTTGTACCTTCAAGATAAGAATTAACATTAGTGCTTAATGTGTTTTGAACCGTAGCTAAAGGAAAATTAGAGGAAATAGTGGCATGAGTTTTTGATTAATCCCTGTAGCACCATATGTTCGAAGAAAGATTTCAACCTCTATAGGTGTCATCCTCATATTAACCTTATAAGGCATACTTCTCATCAAAGATTACATGTCTAAGCACAAACAATTTCCTTGAGGAAGGGTCATAACACATATAGCCTTTATGTTTGTCGCTATACCCAAAAAACACACAAGGCACTGGTTTCAAATCGAATTTGCTCTTCTTTGTGTCCCAAGTGTAAGGAAAAAACCTGCACCCATATATTCTGAGAAGTGAGTAATTAAAGTTTTTTTAAGGTAATTTATTGAATGGAATTTCAAAGTTGATAGACGAGGAAGGTAAGTGATTCATGAGGAAAACGGCTGCTGCAAAGGCTTCAATCCATAGAAATTAAGGGAGACCACTATGGATTAACATTGTTAATGCTAGTTCACGAACTACATGGTGTCACTGCTATACTATGCGCTTTTGTTAGGAGTATACGGACATGATAATTGATGTCTAATGCCTTCTTGTTGTAAAAATATTGCCAAGGCATTGTTTACAAATTCTCCGGTTCTGAGAGTTTTTATCTGACGATTAAATTGCCTGCATATAAACTTCTCAAAGGCGCGCAATAAAGACATTTGTAAACTCATCTTTATGTCACAAGGGTATAAACCACATGAAACGACTAAAATCATCAATAAGTAAAGCATTGAATAGATATTTTCCAAAAGACAAAACAGGAGATGGTCCTCAAAGATCACAATGAATAACTTCAACGGGTTCACAAGCAGAATTGTCTGAGGTAACAAATGGCAACTTATTCATTTTGCCTAATAGACAACTAGCATACATTACTATCACACATTGGCGAATCCTTATTCTTAACTAAAGTATCAATTAAATTCAAGGACTTAAGTTTTTGAATGGAAGAGGCTTGTGGATGACCAAGCCAGTTTATTTCCACTAATGACATATAGGTCGCCTTTACGCATTCCTATCTACAGCGATTTCCCTGTCGCACGCTCCTTTACATAAAAAACTTGTTAGTAAACTCACATTTCATTGGAAAATAAATTTATTGCAAGCTCGGGAACAAGTAAATCATCTTTAAGGATAATCCATTGCCTACCATAACTTGATCACGACCATGATTTTTTTTGAGTTAGAAAATAATTTTAAATTATTAACCGTGTGATTAGTCGCACCTATGTTGACGGTCCAATGAGGACTAGGGAGGTTTGTATTCGAATCGAGGGCTTGTTGAATTTCAACCTTTGTTGCTACTAAGGGAATATCCCAACAGATTTTGGTAATATGCCCTTTATGACCATAAAACTAATAAGTTTCGTTTTCGTAAAGTTCACGCTCTTGAGGTGTCATCCTTCGCTTTTCGGGAGGTGGTGGTCATTGCTCCCTGCCACAATTATAATCACTTGCAACAATTTGATTTTGTGCATTATTAGGAATAAAGCCACATCCACGAGAATAAAAAGCACCTGTATTGCATTAAGTTACATTAGTTCTTTGGCTAGCGAAGGCAAACTGCCTAATAGGAGGTTTCTCAACGCTACTACGACTCTCGTAGTATTGAGCTACATCAGGATCTCGTTATATGAGGGTAGAGGAGGCCTTAACATGGTTGGTGGTAATCTAGGCCAAGACTGCAGAGCAATGCGTGTACTTTGGTTTTATCTCCAATGAGTTTCCCTGCAATAGCTACGTTATCACAAATACATCTGAATTTCTTCAGATGAGCAGCCATCTAAGAAGCACAAATACGGACACGAACACACGATACGACACAGATATGAACACCAGAATACATCAACTTATAAAATTTGGTGGACACGAACACGA
>JANZLD010000008.1:22694415-22711590 GCA_026413575.1 Erythroxylum carthagenense | reverse complement strand
TTCCAAAACATACTCAATATCATTTCCATTTCTAACAATTTCCAATTCAATTCAAAACATACTCCAACATACTCCAATCCAAGCGGTCTCCAGATGTGTCCGAGCACGTCCACCGTGTGTCAGGGGGTGTCTGATACGGACACGTGTCCAACATGCAAACACGACTCCATTTTGCCGTGTCCGTGCTACATAGGTAGCCATGGACTATCCCCCCTCCCTTCTAAGATAGGTCAGCTCTTTTTCCAAATCAAAAATACGCTCTTTAGTTGATTGTGCGAGCTCATCTTTTAGTGCATCCTAAATAGCTTTTGTTGTCTCAAGCCCAAAAGCTACACTTATCACATCATCTGATAAAGATCCAAGAATCCAACCTTTTGTAGTCGAATCAATCAGCTACCATTCCTCTAGCGCCTTCACTACTTCAAAGTTGACAGGATAACTCTCATCGACTCCTTTAGGTAAGTCAGGTTGTGGTTTAGCTCCGGTCAGAAAAGCCATCAATTTTTGGCTCTGAACAAGACCAAGGATTGGATATCTCCATAGAGGATAAGTCTCAGTGATAAGTTTCAACATAACGAAAGCATTCACATTGACTGAGGGGTGGTTGGCCATTGTTCAGCTAACAAGGCTTGGGTATTTTTTTAGTTTCTGCAGAAAATGGTTAGAAAGGGATCAATCTTTGTTAGGATATATGTCATATTTCTAAGTAATCAGTTTTGGAATTATTTATTAATTAGACATATAAGATATTAGTTGGATAATGACTTGAATTCAAAAGCTATATGGATAATCTTGTAGATGTTATAGAATCCTATCTTAAATAGATGTGTATCTTGAGAAGAGCTGTGGTGAAATATGGCTGTGTGTATTCGGTGGATAGAAGAAAAATAGCAGTGATTGTTGCATATTGGAAGAGGTTGTTTTGATTGGAAGGATTGTGCAGGTCTCTATCCAGGAGTCTTGCGTGTGTGTATCTTGCATGTCTTGATTTATAGCTAAAGAAAATTTGGTGTTGGTGTGAGTGGAGTATCGGTGTAGTGGGTATTATGTTTTCATATATATGTCGTGATTTAATATAGTGGGCAATAATTGAAGACTAAAAAGAAACACAGCTGAAGTGGTGTGGTAGATGTGGAGTTAGCTTAATGAAGGGTGTGTGAGTATGATTAAGAGTGCAATAGGTGTTAATTAAATACTTGAAAAACGCAGTTTACATGATGTGTACGTGTTCTTGCTTGAGTGTCAGTGCACACCTCTATCTACAGCTGAAGCAAATATGATGTTTGCATAAAACAATGACATGAAGAGTGTTAATTATCATTGGAAAAACATAGCTGCATATGCATGTCTTCGGTGATTGCAAACGTCGTGGGTTAGTATGTTGATTTTTTCAGACTTGTTTATCTGGGGTTGTGTACATGTTTTGAGTGATAAATATCGTGGGTTAGTTTCTAATTTTCCAGACTTGGTCTTTTGAGTTTGTTCTGTGAAATATAAATGATAAGTGGAGTATCCCATATGGTTTAATTGGAGTAGTTGAAGCTGGGATGAATCAGTTCAACTGGTGGACAGATTTTTAGATGTATTTCGAGAAGTTGAAACCATAGGGAAGTTTTTCTTTTATCTTAAATATATTGTTGTTCTGTTCTTAGTTGATTGAATACTTGAGTTATTTTTATTAATTGTCATTTTAATTAAAAGTTGTTTAGAAAAATACCCTAACGACGGTAACACGAGTCGATCGTGTTATTGAATGTGAAATTCTTTCGCAGGAAATAAGGTTGAGAGATAGTGTCAAGGGTTAAGTAATGTCAGCTTAGTAAAGCCTTGGGTAAATCTATTGTACTTTGGTGAAAATGATTAAGCTAAGTGAAGGCCCTGTAGATGTAAGCAAGGTGTGTCGAACTATATTACCAAATTTCTGGTGCCTTTTTTTTGTTTGTTTTGTTTGCTTTTGTTTTCGTTTATGCTAGAGATGTCCACGATAAAAATTGGAAAGTTTGCAAAACTACTACCCCTATAGTTTTTCAATTGGTATTAGAGCAAGGTTATCGATTTAGAACTTGGTAGCAAGTTAGTATAGATCTGGGTTTCATAATTCTGGCCATAAGAGGAGTGTCAATTATCAGGCCACTACTGTTGGACGGTTCCAATTATCCTGTGTGGAAATCACGAAGAAGAGTCTTTATTCAGGCACAGGGAATAAGAGCGTAAAACTCGGTGTTACATAGCTAGACACATCCGATGATTACTGATGATAAAGGAGAGACAATTCTAAAAGATTTATCTAAATGGACAAGAGCTGAAGAAGAAAGAGCATTTGGAAACTCACAAGCATTGCACGTAATTTGCAGTACTGTTGATGAAGGATGCTTCTCGTTGAAATAAGCCTGTGAATTGGATAATGAATCGTAGGATACGTTGCAGACTATTCATGAAGGGTCCAAATATGTAATAGCGTCAAAATTATAGATGCTAACTGCGAGGTTTGAAGAACTAAAGATAGATAAAAACGAGACTATTGGAGATTTTCATGAAAGATTGCGAGATATAGTGAATCAGGCACATCAACTCGAGAAGAAATATTCCAATCTAAACCTAGTCAAGAAGACATTGAGATTGCTACCTCTAATATTTATTCCGAAAATTGCAATAATCGAGAAGCCTCATGACATTAATAACTTGTCATTAGAGAAGATAATTGAAATTCTTACCAATTTTGAAATGAATTTGTTTAGGGACAATCAAGAGAAGAAGAATGGATTAGCATTGCAAGCCTAGATTGGTAAAGTCATGAATGAATTAGAAGATTAATCCAACGAGAATAAGGATATGAAGCTATTAACACGAGAGTTCAGTAAGTGGCTAAAGAGAGTGAAAAAGGACAAATCCAAATTCAAGTAAAAAGGCGGGAGCTCACTGAATAACAACTTCAAACAACAAGTCAAAACTCAAAAGGGAGAAAGAAAGGTAAAGAGAATTCAATGCCATGAGTGTCAAGGCTTCGAACATGTTCAAGTTGAGTGTGCTAACATCTTTAAGAAGAGACAAGGAAAATTCTATACGAGTACTTGGAGTGATAATGAATTCGGAAGTGAAGAAGAAGTTATGAATGGTGATGCGTTAGTTATTTTGTACAGCAAAAATCTGGTTTCTAGTTTAACAGTAATTAAGAAGGAAGTAACTGAAAACAAAAAAGTGAGTAAATTGGAAAATTTCAGGAAACACGCAGACGATTTAGCTCAAAGCTCAATCTCATATTATAACAGTGATGACAGTACTTCAGATGATAAAAAAGAAGGTATTTATGAAGCCTATGAGTTAATGTACAAAAAATGGGTGAAAACATGTAGAAAGAATGAAAGGTTGAAGGAAGAAAACTTCTTTATGAATAATACTATTCAAGATTTGGAGAAGAAATTGTTGTCAGCATAGATGAGCTTGATGAAGCTATAATGAAATTAGTAAGTATCAAAAAAGGATTGAGAATGTTAAATGGAGGCACAGAAAACTAGAAAAATTACTGAAAATTGGTAAGGTTAAAGGAGATATTTAAGGCATTGGCTATAAGGGTGAGTACTCTAAAATGAATTGAAGATTTGTGCCGACATGTCATTTTTATAGAGTTAGCAGGCCAAGACGCTACAAGATGTTACAAATTATGTTTTAAAGGGTTCAAAATCGAAAATCTAGACACTCTCTATTAAATTTTCAGCAGCAGCCCATGTTACCGAAGCACTCTTAGGTTAGAAAGGGTTAAGTACAAGCAAAAAAACATAGTAAAGAAAAAATAAGAAATTGTACAGATTCACATTTAGTTACTGTTTTTGAAGAAACTGTTTAGATAAAGGATCGAGATAATATGACAAGGAATAAGCCTAAGTTTGAAATTCTTTGAGGGGCATAGGGACTGTGTACTTTACATTTTTGAAGTATTTTTTTGTGTTGTTTTTTAAAAAGAAGAAACATAAAAAAAATTTCTTCTTTAGTTCTTTAGTTTTTATGTTGCTATTGTCATCCAATCTTTTTAGTTGTTTGCATTGTGACTTTTATTTGACTCTACTGAAGACTCTTCAACTCTCTCATCAGTGTGGGTCTCTCTCTTGGGTATCTCTCAATACACTAGCAACACTCATCTTTATTTGCTTGGGTTTATGAACTTGATCAATCTTAAGAAGATGGAATTGAAGCAACTAAAGATATGTTAGCAAGTGTATTGACTGGTGAATGTTCCGTTCGGAGGGAGATTTCAAGGTATATACATGATTATTCGTCCTACTTTTGACATCTTTTTATCCCAAGGAGGAGAAATTTAGATGATTGGATAAACTTGATGTTTTTTGGAACTTAATGTTTGATTAAGGGGGAGTATTAGTCATATGAATTGTGAATTTGATAGTTATGTGTCTAATTATGTTATTTAGGGGAGTTTCATATTTATGACAAACAATGCCAAAAAGGGGGAGATTGTTAGGATATAAGTTATATATCTAAGTAAATAATTTTGGCATTATTTATTAATTAGACATATAAGATATTAATTGGATAATGACTTAGATTCAAAAGCTATATGGATAATCTTGTAGATGTTATAATATCCTATCTTGAATAAATGTGTATCTTGAGAAGAGGTGTGGTGAAAATATAGCTGTGTATTCTGTGTATAGAAGAAAAATAGCAATGGTTGCTACGTATTAAAAGAGGTTGTTTTGATTGGAAGCATCATGCATATCTCTATCTAGAAGTCTTGTATGTGTGTATCTTGCATGTCTTGATTTATAGCTAAAGAGAATCTAGTGTTGGTGTGAGTGGAGTAACAGTGCAATGGGTGCTATGTTTTCACATATACACCGCGATTTAATGCAGTGGGCATTAATTGAAGACTAAAAAGAAACACAGTTGAATTGGTGTGGCAGAGATGGTTTCGATGTTGGCTTAATGAAAGGTGTGTGAGTATGATTAAAAGTGTAGTGGGGTTAATTAAATACAATAAAAAACATAGCTTACATGGTGTGTGTTCTTGCTTAAGTGTTGATGCACATCTCTATCTATAGCTAGAGCAAATCTGATGTTAGTGTGAAACAATGACATGAAGAGAGTTAATTATCATCAGAAAAACAAAGTTGCATGTGCATGTCTTCGGTCATTGCAAACACCATGGGTTAATGTGTTGATTTTTCTATACTTGTTTATCTGGGGTTGTGCATATGTTCTGAGTGATAAACATTGTGGGTTAGTTTCTAATTTTTCAGACTTGGTCTTCTAGGTTTGTGCATGAAATATATACAGTGAGTGGAGTATCCCATGTGGTTTAGTTGGATTAGTTAAAGCTGGGATGAATCAGTTCAATTGGTGGACAGATTTTTAGATGTATTTCAACAAGCTAAAACTATAGAGAAGTTTTTCTTTTATCTCAAGTATATCGTTGTTCTGTTCATAGTTGATTGAATACTTGAGTTATTTTTATTAATTGTAAAAATTGTTTAGAAAAATCCTCTGACGAGGTTAACACGAGTTGGTCGTGTTATTAGGAGTGAAATTCTTTCACGAGAAGTGAAGTTGAGAGATAGTGTTAAGGGTTGAGTGGTGTCGGCTCAGTAAAGCCTTGAGTAAATCTATTGTAATTCGGTGAAAGTGATTAAGCTGGGTGAAGGCCTTGCAGATGTAGACAAGGTGTGCCGAACTATATTACCAAATTTTTGGTGCTTTTTATTATTTCGTTTTGATTGCTTTTGTTTTCATTTGTGCTAGAGATGTCCACGATAAAAATTGGAAAGTTTGTGAAACTACTACCCCCAACATTTTTCTAATCTTTTTATTCGCAGAGATACGCATGCAAGGATTGATTTACACACTAATGCTCTAATCCTAAATTGAAAAACTGCATATGAGTTCTAATAAAAAAATAGAATTTGGAGAATTGAACTTTTATTCTTTATTAACTCGCACACAAACACTTTACAGGATATTCTTACATAGATAATACAAAAGCATCTAGTCTTTAGGAGATTGTTAACAAAATCAAAATAGATTGCTAAAGACTTAAGAGTTGTTTTAGAAGAATATCCTGATAAGTTGGCTTATCATTTGATTAAGATTGGATAATTCCAAGATATTGAGAATCAACACATGTTAAATATGAATTTGATGTAAACGTGAATTGACAACCTCTTTGGACTAAACCATACCACTTTAAACCATCCTTATTACTCTTGGTATGACCAATGTAATCTAGGCTTAGATAAGCTTGGTGGTCTTGTTTAACATATTTATCTAAATAAATATAACTAATTGTTAGATTACCGAATTTCACGTCACTAATTGGCTAGTTAGAGGTCAACTTACATATCTAGAAATAGTGAAAGGGAGGAAGATGCCCCCAAATCTATACCACAAGTAACATATTGGAGCCACTCTACTTCACCAATAAAAAGGAAAGGTCTGCTTTGAAATTACATCAAATTATAAAGTCCTACAACATCAACAACAATTAATAATGTTTTAATATTTTTAGTTGAGACACAAAATCTGAGAAGGCTAAAAAGTACACAGCCTTAGCCTAAACTTGTAAAAGCGTTATTTTCAATAGACTCATAGAAAAGGAGAAAAGAAAAAAAAGAAAAAGAAAATAATTTTTTTTGAAGTATTGTCTGATGAGGGTAAAAGTAAAAAATATGAGCAAATAATTGCATAAAATAACAATAAAATAGAATAAGAATAAAGAAATTAACAATCTAAAATAGAAAGACAAAGAGATAAAAATATTAATAAAATAAAAACAAAAATAAAAATAAAAGACAATTATAATAAATAGTATAATATATTAAACAAAAATAAAAGTAAAATACATAATAAATAATAAAATAAGGATAAAAAGTAAAGGGTAAAACGAAAAGATAAACTAGGACAAATAAAATAAATATAACAGACAAGCAATTGAAAAAAATAATAACTAAAATAATAAGGGGGATGTAGTACAAATAAATACAAGATATAATAATAAAAAAGGTTCAAAAGATCAATAAAAAAATGACCTCTTTATGTAAGATTTTTTACATAATATTCTTTTCCTGTATAGTTTGAAAACTTTAGATTAGTTTGGTTTAATGTTTGGATTGGAATAAGTCATAACTTTAGATTAGTTTGGTTTAATGTTTGGATTGGAATAACTCATACTCAGACTTCAAATATCTAAATGTGTTTTCCGCGTTAAATTTGTAATGTATTTTAATTATCTTGTTTTCAATTTTCTTTCTATCATATTTAATTTTATTCATTTAGTTCTTAATTTCATTTAATTAATTTCTAATTAGACAATTATTTATAATAAAATACAATTATTTTATTAATGTATGATTTTTTAAATTGAAGTTTTTACACATTTATTTAATTTAAGTCAATTAGGGTTTAAAGAAAAATGAGAGTAAATGTGAAAAAAAGAGAAATTGGTGAGGTTAATTGTAAAGTTGATACTTAAATATTTAAGAGAAAAATTTAGGAAATTTTGATAAAAATAAGAGAAAATGTTGGATGATGAAGAGAATACTGGACCACTAGACTGACTTGGATGTTTGTATTTTCCATAATTACTAAAAATCCTAAAAGGCATAAGAGAGCCTTTAGAAATAAGTTATGTTGAAAGTCGTCACCATTTTCCTTTATTCTTCTTCTCAATTTCTTTCTTAAGTTAAGCAGTTTTGGTTGGATTCTTTCTTGGTGACACTCTATTTCTTCCCATCCCTTATGTATAGCTTTATTCATTTCTAGTCACACCCAACCTTCTTTCCCTGATGATTGTCATGTTCAGGTGACTTGATCAGTTCATTATATTAAGATTAACATATTGGTTCATCTCATACATCCAAGTAGTTGATTGTAGATTCTATTACATAATTAATTAAAGACATCTTTTTCTTATGCAAGTTTTGTTTAACTAACGTGTAAGTTAAAGTTTATAGGATAGATATATATTAGAAATAACATTATGATGAGATTATAATTATGAGACTCAGTTATGTATTATTCCTAAATTATTCTTAGTCATTGTTATATTAAGATAGAAAATTAATAAAATGAGAAGATTAACATACATTTTATTTCTTATTCATGAAGGAAGTAGTCAATCTCATAGATTAAAGTAAGAAGATACTTAAACAAACTTGAAAATGCTTATTAGATAATAAGTTTACTAAACTAACTATATCATGAGAAACTTGAGTAGAACATTACTTAAGTGTCAACAAATTTTCTCATTATGATGGTTGTATAATTGATCCTTGAAACCTTAAATTATTATGATATCTCATATAAGAATTACTATATTTTGAAAATTAATTAGAATAGCTCAGTCAGTAGTACTTCGATATAATTCAAACTTTATGCAGATAGCTTAGTAACTTAATAGAGGATTTGTAATCCTAGCGTAATAAGGGAGAATATTCCTTAATTAATAGTAATTTAAGGAATTCTCTGGCTAGAATAGATTGAGGTTTAAAATTGATGTTTTCAATATCAATTATAAATTAATTACTAATTAGCAAAAATGAACATAATTGGATTTAACTAGAATAAATACTAATTTTATACTATATATCCCATTAGAATATTGGATGATGAGATAATTAAATTATATATTATAAACGTGCATAGATAGGATAGATCAAATTACTTTGACATTCTTAATATTTTGGTGATTATGACGTGTTGCTATATATCAATATTGATCTATGATTATAAATTATTTAATTAAATACATATTCAAAAATTTTAATTTATCTAATCTAATTATGAATTATAAGGTCACATTTAAAAAGCAATTAAACAGAGAAAATTAATTTAAATTAAATTAGACTTAATTTTGATATTTAAGAAAATTCATGGATTAAATATAAGATATTTAATTTTATTAAGATTTAATTATAAATATAATTATAATTAAGTTAGAATTTATTTTTCATTAATAATTTAATTTTAATTAAAAACCTATTCTTTTTCTATAAATAAAATAAAAACATAGGAAAAATAACACTTATATCTTTTCCTCTTTAACGTAGAGCTTTTTTCTCCTACTTTATAAATATTATTAACGACTAGACATTTGAATAGTTTGTGCTTGATAGCTCTAAAACTAAAGTTTTATAGACTCCAACTTAGCTATGTTTATATTCTTTTATTTCTAATTTATATTTTCCAGTTATTCAATTAATGATATCTTTTCTTTCAGGAAATTATAAAAAATATTTTTAATTTGTCCGTGATTTAATCATGGTTAAACTAACAGTGGTATTAAAGTCTCCTCTAATTCTTTAACCTGAATATGTTTCTTGATTATTATCAATTTGATTAAACTTAAAGGTTGCCAAAAATACAAATCTTGATTTTGTAGAGACATTAAGTTTGTGCTTTTTTCAAGAAGATGAATATCACTAGTTTTTCAATTTATGAAAACTTGAATTATGTTCTTTTAGGTTCTATAAACACGATGCATGCCTCCTCCTCACTTTGGAGTTTCTAAAAAAGAAAACTTCTGTAAAGCTTGCCTTTGGTGTTTGTTTTGTTTCAGGTCAATCGTATGTCCCTTGAGCTTAGTTTCCAAAATTTGATTAATTATGCCTCTAGGTTTGCTATTATGTCATAGTTTGATAATGTTTTGGATTGATTACGAATATGGTAGTTTTTTTTATTAATAGAATTAGTGTCAAGAGACTCTTCGAGCATCTCCTAATGATGGGCTTTCATCAATGGCAATGTTAACTACTAGTGAGTCAACCTCTTTTGTCACTTGAGGCTACAAAGCTGATGGTGTTCATCACTGGCAAGAATGTAAAACATCCGAATAAGGAGATGCAACATTGATCGTGTGTTTGCATATGCTTATGCGTAGTTGTAGCTAGCGTTGAGAAGTACAGGTTGATCCCACGAGGATTGTAAGTATGAGTATTAAACCTTTTTCTATTATCTAACTTTTGAATTAAGTTGTGGATTTAATTGAAAATGAAACTAAATAAATTAAACTAAAGTTTAACAAAATAATTAACTAGGATAAAGGAAGTACTAAGATTGAATGATATTAAATAAGTATTGATTATTAATTATTGATTATTGGACTATGAAAATTCCTATCTTACGTTAATATCGTTCTTTAGACTATTAACAACTAACCCTTAGTTGCTTAACTAAAATCTCTTTCTAGTTAAAACCCCTGAGGTTGCATTACTCATTTTGTGAATTTCACTTTTAGGTTTTACCCTAATCTAGAGGATTTGTATCAACCTATCTCTAAGTTTGCCTGCAACTCCTTCCACTTATGATAGATCAATTTAAATGAAAGGATTTCTCAATCTTAATCAAATGAAATCAAATATTGGACTAATATCTCAAACATATTAGTTCAAGAATATAAACTTATAGTTGAATTGTAATAAATCAATTAATAAAATTACATTAAATAAAAGATTATATCATATTATCCATCCCAACTTGGGTTTCATCATACCTAGACACTAAAAAAATAGTTCCTAAATATAGAAAACAAATCCAACATCAAATATTCAGAAAAATTATCTCTAACAAAATCTTCTTGAAATTTGTCACTTCTTCTGCCTTTAACCTTTAGTAATTTCCTTCTATAGTAAAACTAGGATTTTTGGAATATACATAGTCACTTACATGACTGTGTATCTTAAAATTTCCTCTAAATTGTAACTTTACATAATCGCAAAAGCTTACATGGCTACATACGCAGGCGTGTATCTTCACACAAGAATAAACAACATCTTTAAAGCTTAACTTATATGGTTCCTATATACGACTATATATCTCCAAAGTCGCTTCAGTTCTTCCTTTTTTCCCCCTTAATTTCACCTTAATTCTTCTCCTTTTGGTCTATGAAGGCAATTATCACCTAAAAACACACTTGAATCAGAATAAGTACCAAAGAAACTCTCAAATAACAAGAAAAATACACTAAATATGGGTGTATAAATATAGTCAATTAATTGTTTATCAAACATCCCCATACTTAAGCTTTTGCTTATCCAAAAGCAATTCATAATCTAAATCATCTAACTTACAAGCATTCATCCCTTATTACCTCGACATGTCCATCCACACCTTAAATCATTATGCCATATCAATCAAATTAACATAGAATTAGATGCAAGTCATTATAGAACCAATCTATCAAGAGCAATCACACAAATAAACATTTTTGAAATTGAAAGCACAAATTTTCAAACCCTCACCAAGGATTCACTCAATGCACTCAAAGTGTTTAGGGTGGAAAGTGTAGGAACTCTCAAATCCACACATAGGAGGATTCTTAGCCAAAGCTTGTAATAAAATCATAACTCCACCACTTATAAGTAAATTAGAAACAAAAATCAAAAGGTTTTGTAACTAGGTTTTAATGAGGCTTAGGTAAAGGTGTGATAAGGATAATAAAAAAGGGTGGTAACTTTGAAGGAAATTTTAAAGAACAAAATCACATGAAACTTAGTTATTTACAACATGTTTCTTTCACAACATAATTCCATTGTTATAATAACTTTCACACTATTTTTTTATTCATGAAACATATTTTGTTTTAGCATTCACCATGTACCAAGAATCAAAGAAATATTAGACCTTTTTTTAATCGTTCAATATAATTCAAGTTTCAATCAATCAAGTAAACGTAAATCCTTCAAATTCAAAAATAAGAAAAGGATTTCAAGAAATAAGGTAAAGGCTATTAATATGGTTATAATCAATGAAAAGGCTAAGTCATAAAAGTGGTTTCTTTTAAGGGATAAATATGGTAGGATAAAAATCAAGAAAAAGAAATGGTTAAATCTAAAAGCCATTATCATTTCAATGATTCTAATTTAACAAATGTGGTTTCATTATGGATAATAAAAGCAAGTTCTAGAATCATCCAACTATATGTGATAACACACATTAAAGAACAAAAGAGCTTAAACATAGTGATCTATTTGGTCATATGCTCAAATTCTCACAAAAATGATTTATGTGTGTAAATAACATGCAATTTTCTTTTAAATTAATTATCTCAAAGATTTCTAAGAATATGAATTATAAAAGCAAGTCTATTCTAACTTTCATCCTTTTGTATATTAATTTAATTCAATAATCAATAATGATCCAAAGTAGTTTAGACGTTTTAACTAAATTAAGATATCAGTTAATAAAAAAGTTTACAATAAGCTTAAGAAATTTGAAATCCTTCACATACTTAAAATTGTACATTGTCCCCAATGTACACAATGGAAGCACAAATAAATTAAATATCAATAAAAGCACACAAAATGAGAAAGTTATAATTGGTACTTCCCTATATAATAAGATTTACAAAGTTCTGAATTTAGTAAAAAGTCTATCTGATATTATATGCAACCATCCTTACAAAATATAAACAAAAAAAAGGATAAAACGATAAAAGAGAACATGAAAATAAAAATAGCATAAAATAAAATAAAATTGCCCTACTAATGTTTCAAGCAAAACAAAATAAAAATAAAATAAGAAAAATACACAAATAATAAATGAAAGAAAAGAAAAACCCTAACATAACATCTAGACTCTCTGTATCGGTCAATCTCTCGGTGAGTCTGGTATGTTAGTCGTTCGAGGATCCTCGGGTCTTGAAGCCTCATATTGCTATAGAGATAAAAATTATGTAGTCACTCCAAATGGTAGAGGTGGTATGGATATCCCAAGATGTCCTACCATCTGCAATGTGCCTCACATCTCTCCATTTACTCTGTCAGCACTGCCTGTTGTACTCAGATAGTGCGCTGGACTCCTAAGACCTACCCTATATACTTCTTTGGCTGGTCTTAGTGTTCAAGTGGTATCAACACTCGATCTTACACTAACCTCCTTCTACACTAGTCCACTCATCTGGGATGGCAATGAGCCTTGTTTCGGTGGCTGTTCCACTATATTAGGTTGATCCCTATTCGCTCCTAAAGTTGCTTGCTTATCTGAAAGTCAAATATGTCTATAAATGTGTCATGTTGGGTCCACCTTTTGCATACCATGTGCATATTCTTTATGATATCCAAATTGAAGGCAACTATGGTGTCGAGTAGCCTCATCGATAATAGCCTCCCAAAGACTCCCATCCTCCTTACTAACTGTGTCACATATGGCCCAACGTAGATAGTTCCTATATTTTCCTCTTCATTTGATGCCTGAAGAATTAAGCTAAAACATGCCCCAGATGAATCAACATCCTCTCATTCATGCTTAACAGGAAGAAGACATTTAAGTTTCTAACGACTCCGAAGTTGTCACCCCACTCACTCAATTTATGATTTAAAATCTCATAGATGTATCTGAGTGTGGGCTGTCAAAGGATGGACGCTTTGGATTTGCTTGGGTCTTACTTATCCTCCTTGTTAATTATGCTCTAGACATTGCAAGGTCACATCCCATATGAGCAGTTTATCTAAAGGGTTATGTGGTATTATGTCCCCGTGAACTCTTGGTCCCATCATTATGCAAAAATCTATGTAACTCATCCTAATCATCTCCCCCAACATCTTGAATTGAATCGTGCTTGGTGGGTCCTAATCGTAGTGTCCTCGTTCTACTAAGAAAGTGAAGAGCACCTTAAGTGTAAGCTCACATTACAAAGGGCTCCACGATCTCGAAGAAATGAGACCATGATCCAACATTGATTAAGTCCCAAACTTGCTGGGCTAAGTTGAGCTACTCTAGTGCCTCCCAATCGATACATTTATCGATCCTAAACCTCTTTTCCTTGGGCCTCTAATATTGCTCCTTTCGGGCGCTAGCATTGAAATGTAAAAGGTCATATTGCCCTAATGGATGTACAATATTTCTCACTTTTATGGCTAGTGAGCTCCCCTCAAGTCTTTAGATGACCCTTCTCCTTTCTATCTTTTCCTCGGTACCTTCTTTGCTCTTTATTGCCCCATTATTGTACCTAAAACTTAGTTAAGTGTGAGAAAATAATAGATAAGATACAAATAAAAACTCTTTTTCACACTTGGTTCGTAAGCTCACTAAATTGTAGAATTATGAAAATACACAATTAAAAAATAAAAATAACTTAAAACTAATGCGATAAAATGAAAATACACAATTAAAAATAAAAATAAAAATAACTTAAAACTAATGTGATAAAAATAATTAAAGAATTAAAAAATGACAATATTGAAAACAAAATTAAAACATGTAATTTACTAATAAAATTAATTTAAAATGTAAATACTAAAATTAGACATTCAACTATATAATCTAAAAATTAGACAAATACTAAATAAAATTAACACCTAATTCAAAAAAATAGAAAATTTAATTGAAATTAAACTAGAAAACAACATCAAATTACTAGAAAAATAACAAATCAATCCTAATTGAACCAAAATCAACACAATTCACTATACAACAAGTAAAATTGCATACCCTAAATTAAATCTTATCCAATTCTCATGCTAATCCAACAATTCATATGGGCAAGGATGAAATTAAACTTTTAATTGAAAATTAAGTATAAAAATAGGTTAAATCGCAATAGTATGTGACTACACCATTACCCCAACATTTTAGGGATGAAAATCCCTCAAAATTAACAAAATACCCAAAACCCCAAATAAAAATAAAGTAAAAGGTGGGGAATAACTTACTTGGGTGTCAAAAATCAAGCAGAAAATGCTAGGCTAAGGTGGAGAAAGGAGTGACATAATAGTGGGTGGTAAAGAGAAAAGAGAAAAATGAGAGAAAATTAAGGGAGATAGGGCTTTTTAACAGTTGAAATAGATATACACGGTCGATTATGCAATCATATAATTGTCTATGTAAGCCACAGATACGTGAATATTGAAAGGACATAGATGTGTGAACTTTCACGGACTTACACGGTTAGATACATGATCTTGTAAATGATCGTGTAAGTAAAAAATGTGCATCTATCATGATTGTGAATGTGTGAAGGCATGTGAAATATCTCAAACTTACATGGTTAGATACATGATCATGTAACTTGTAAGTCATACATAAGCATTGTTGATTGCAAAATCCAATTACTATTTTTATGCTAAAAATTGCAAATATACGAGCTGTTACTTGTAGTAAAAAACAGATATCATCCCACAGAGATTGTACTTAGGCGTCACTTAATTCAAGTTATGATTTGTTTAAGACTCAATTTCAAAGATTAAACTGAAAAGTAAAATAAAGAAAACAAACTAACAACGAACAAATAATGCAATAATGGAAATCCTTAAAAAGAATCAGTCAAGTTATGAGGAAGGGGATTTTACTTATCATTAATGCTAATCTAGCCTTTTATGTGTTTATGGGGTGTCAGTTTTAGACGATCGTAGGTTGATTACTCTCTATGTGCTTATAATCGTTCCCTAAATTGTAAACCCTAATCGAATTATAAAACTTGCAATCTCTCGATTCATAAATTACCCACAATTCTAATTAGTTCTAAAGCTCTCAAATAAAAAATTGGGTCTTACATGAGATCTCTCTCCATGAAATTACCGACTAGATTGATTAAATGGTAAATTACATCGCCTAAATCTTGTTAATCCAATTTAATCATTTTTATCTGGTTCACCCTCTTGGTTTGTTACCAAAATATGCAAATACATCAATCAATCACAACACCTATCTCAACTAAACACAAATCAACTAGATTAATATTAAAGATAAGCAAAATCCCGAAGGTAAAGTTAGAACATCATCAACAACTCAAAATCCATAACCATACAACCCATCTTAATCTTACACATTTAAATGAATAAAAAAGTAAATAGGGAGGAAATGAAACTCAGGTTGGATGATTAAGGAGAGCAATGGCGTTGGGAGATCACTTATTTTGGGAAGCTTCGTCGTCAAAACCCTCTTCTTCTTCCTCTTCTTCTTTTCTCTATCTCCTATTTCTCTCTTTCTCTCTTTTGGGTTTCCAAATCTAGGAAAAAAACTAGACTCCCTCTAAGGTTCCATCATTATCCTTTCATAGTCTTTTCCAATTAAGATAACCCTAGTGTCTTTTTGGGATCTAAAATGTCCGAAATGTCCTTGAAAAACTTGAATATGAAAGCGACTCCATGTCTATCTATAGGCAGGCCATGATTGTGGTCCTTAGTGTATGATCATGGCTTATTCATCTGCTCTCTGTCACGATCATGGCCTTATATTGATGCTTCTGTCACGATTGTGGCAAATATTTGCCACAATTGTGGATTGTGTTTTGGCTTAGTTCTCCCCCGAAACTCCTGGAAATGTCCTAAAACATTAACAAACTCATCCTCACACCTCATATATATATAGTTAAAGCTCAAAAACATGTTCTCACCCAAAGAACACTTAAAACACAAATGTTTATGAACTCACACAATTCCTAACCTAAACATACAATAAAAAATCAACTTAACCACTAAACACATATCAAATTACCTATAAAAATACAGTACAATCTACACATATCAGGCATGTCCCTAGATCATGTTGGTCTCTATGAACATGTTGAAATGAAAATTGTGTACACACGGATATGTATATAATCGTGTATACCATAAAAATTTTGTAAAATCTTGAATGGAAGTGGGAGAAGATTACTATAGACTTCATAGTAGAACTTCCATAGAGTTAGAGGGGGCATGATGCTATATGGGTGATAATGGATAGGTTAACAAAGTTTGAACATTTCCTTCCAATCAAGAATGATTATCCCGTAAATAAGTTAGCCCAACTTTATGTTGACGAGATAGTGAGACTCCATGGTACGTCAATTTCTATTGTCTCATATAGTGACCCTAGGTTTGTATTGAGATTTTGGTCCAGCTTACAAAATTTCCTAGGTACACACTTCAATTTTAGCGCTGCCTTTCACCCCCAGACAGATGGATAGTCAGAGAGGACTATCCAGACATTTGAGGATATGCTTAGGTCCTGTGTCATGGAAGTTAAAGGGAATTAGGACACATACCTACCACTAATGGAGTTTGTGTACGATAATAGTTATCAAGCGAGCATTGACAAGACCCCTTATGAGGCTCTTTATGGAAGAAAATGTAGAATTTCAATATGTTGTAATAAGGTTGGTGAAAGGAAACTGATAGTGTAGCATCCCGTTACCGATGCGATGAGCATCGTGTTGTGAGTGTAGAGTTGTTAGTGCTTAAATTGTGATCG
>JANZLD010000008.1:22666748-22694315 GCA_026413575.1 Erythroxylum carthagenense | reverse complement strand
TTTAGAGGGCATTTTAGCCCTAATCACATCAAAGCATCAAAAATCAAAAATACAAAGAATGGTTACATGAACCGAAATTTTTCTCCAAAATTTTACACTTTCACTATTCATTGTTCATTTTATAGTCATTTACCAATGCTAAAATCCAATAAAAGATCAGGTTCCAACATGATTCATTTTAATAGCAAAAGATGATGAAACTTCAAGCTAATGCCTAGCAAAAGATGATGAAACTTCGAGCTAATGTCTAACTGTCAAAGAAGGAAGAGATCATATTGAGGGTGCACAATGTAATACTATTGATTATGAGTGACAAGGTCCTAAGAAAAATAGTTAATGAAATAACTATTGCTTCATTGTGAAAACAACTTAAAAGTAAATATCAATAAAGATCACCTTTGAATTATTTATATCAAAAGCATAATTTATATACCTTACGTTAGAGAGTACATTGGCAAATTTTGATATCAACAATTTTAATCGAATTATCTTAGATTTAAGAGGTGTTGGGATTAAAGTTGAGGAAAATAATCAAGTCACAAATATATTGTGTTTCTTACTTAATTTATTTGAGAATTTTATTGATATCCTGTTATATAGTAGAGAGATTATTTTTATTTGTGATGTAAAGGATGCTCCACAATCTAAGAAATTAAAGAGAAAGGTATCCACAATCCAATGAATTGGAGAAAAAGATATATGACACATATGAATATGTATCATATTTGCATATGGTTCTCAATAGAGGAAGGAATAAGAAATGTGTTATGAAAATAAAAGAAGTCATAATCCAAATCAAAGGCTAAGGTTGTTCGATGTTTTAACTGTAAAGTTAAAGGACACTTTATACGGGATCAACCACAATGAAAGGATGAAAATAAAAAAGGGAAATAGATGGAAAAGCATATGTTGTTGTAGTCTAGGAGACTTTAAAAGAAGAGTATGAAAAACGTAATGATATTTTAAAGGTGAGTAATTCTTATTCTAAAAATATGTAGATGATAGAAATCACTGTCAATTATCATATGACTTCCAATAAAGATTGGTTCTATTCTTTTAGAGAATGAAATGGTACTGCAAAATTAGGTGATGATGGAGAGCATGTTGTCGAAGGCAGTGGTTCATTGGATGCATGACAGAATTGTTAAAACAACGGATACCTAACATGTTTTTAAGATTTAGAAGAATATTATTTCCATTAGTACTCTTAATAGTTAAAGGTATAAGTTTTCTTGTGATGATGGATAGGTTAAGGTGGAAGAGGATATATTGATTATGTTGAAAAGAAAATTATAGCATGGAATATATATTTTAATAGGATCACTAGTTTTTATCTTAATCTCCAAGGAAGAAAGATAATATTGTGGTATGGCATAAGTGGATGAGTTATCTTAGTGGGAAAAAGATGATGAAACTTCTTAAGGGGACCTTATTAAAGGATGACTAAAATGGAAAGATAGACTTTTATAAGTTTTGTACACTTGGTAAAAGGTTTAAGGTAACTTTCAATGATATAGTGTTTGGGAGCAACATATATAGAGGTAAACATATAGAAAGGATGTGTTAGAGTCAATAATGAGTGGTACCAATATAAAGGTAGTACCAGAATAGCACGGAATAGATGCTAAGGGGGTTGAAGATTCTAATTCAAGAGCTAGAATAATGTCCAGAAGCAAGTGACGTCACAGTATAGCTAATGATAGAATGAAGAAGGACTGTTAGATAGTTAGAGAGATAAGGTTAAAGAGACATAGTTACGTATGTTCTAAAATCAATGATGGGAATGAAGCTATCTTTCAAAGGACTAGGAAAAGGCAGAAGAAAGATAGACGAATGAGGGCTATGGTAAATGTAATAGCCTATTTCTACACTTAGGAATTAAGCTACTATATGAAGTCACATGAGTCATATCATATGAGAATACATGAAGTGCATTTCATTTGCATGAATAATATTAACACACATATATGAATTATGATTCAGAAACATTGCAAAGATAGTATATGCACTCAATTGACTTATTCCGAGGTATGAAAGATTTTAAATAATTATGATGTAATTTCTTAAATTGTGGATTGATTATGTCTTGAATTTTGTTTTGATGGATTATAGTTAGTAATTTGGAATTTCTTGTTATGATTGGGTGATTAATGAAGTGATATGTGCATCTAGTACAGGAAAAATGTTGAACAGTAAGATAAATTGATGCATGAGAATTTGGGTTGAATAGGCCTACTAAATAGTGATATGTGGCATTGTAATAGAGTGACACATAGCTTGATTAAAAGAGTGACAAATGGCTTAGTGATTATGAGACAAATGGACTAATTATAGAGTGGCAAATGGAAATTGAAGTAGAAGACATATAGTTAGGTCTTAGCATGACACTTGGTATGACATGTGTCCACCTTCTCGTCTACACACCTACACCCATGATTTTCACACATCAAAGACCATCTTCTCTTGTTCTTTCAACATGCTATCTTCCTCTCTACCCTTCTCACTACCGATTCATACACCCATGACCCTCACATCTTGAATTTTTGCTAAAAAATTTGTATACATTGTTACCCAAAAATTCTGCTAGTTTCATCTTGTTATTGAACCCATTGTTTCATCTTGTTCTTGGAGTGTGCTTTATCCTTGCATGTTTGGAAGGCTAGGATGGCTTATTGATTAGGATAGGGTTTAGGGCTAAAAAACTAAGTGAGTTTTGATCTTTATGACATGTTATAATAGAAATATTCATGGTGATTAAATTGAGATGGAATACATGTATGATTGAATTTGATGGATGATTATGCTTTGTTCTTGATGTATAAAAATTGTGGATTATAGATTGTTATATGGATGAATTAAGTTGAGATTTGGAGCATTAATGATGATGTAACTATGCAGAAAATGGGTGTTATTGAGGTGTTCCTGAAATTGACAAGTTAGGATTATACGTATGATAGTGAATGATGATTCCTATTTTTGTTTTGATGCATGAAGTTAGGGATTTTTAATTTGAAAGCTAAAAGATGGATGTTATGGAAGTGTTTTTGAAGTTGACAAGGTTAGGGTTTCATGTATGATGATATAGAATGATTGATGAAGAACTAAATGAGTAGGATGCACAAAGAGTGTGAAATCTGGAAAATTGGAAGTGTTTGACATGTTTTAGGGTTAAATGATTCGAGTGGAATTGGTGGGAAAAAACTAAAGGGCACGATTATGGCCCTCAACCCACGATCATGGACCAATCTTTTTAACTCGTTCATGATCGTGGCCCTTATCCCACAATCGTGTCCTGATTGTTAGGGTTCTGTCACGATCGTGGCATGTTCCCCATAATCATGGCCTACTGCACCAGCTTCTATCATGATCATGGCATGTGCCCTACGATCGTAGGCAGTCTTTTGTAATGATGGGTTCATTTTTGAGTAATTATTAACTTAATTAAGGACAAGTCACTCTAATTTGGTATATTTGGTGTTGATTAAGGCAAGGAATGAACCTAGATTGTTGCTTAAGTAATTGATAAAGAGTTTTATAGATTATGGATGTATGAATATAGAAGTACATGAAGGAAGTATGAATGAGTATTTGGATGAGTGAATAGTTTAGAAATTAGGAATGAATCAAAACCTTTGTATAAGGATACATATCCGGGATAATCAATTGAGCATGCATTGAACATGATACATATAAACATTCGTATGACTAAATTATCATATGATTCATCAATTTAGTAATATATGAATTATGTGTGTATTGCATGACATAGAAGCACAAATTGAGCAACCACATTTAGACATTATCAGGTCGTCAAGGCAATAGCTATTCTGGAGCATGCTGTGAGTCAACCTACATGTTCTCTCACCATAATTTAGTTGCTTTGTTTAAAATTCATTTATTGAATGCTACTCATATGATTGTAATAATTTCAGACTTTGATGGTTCGAGGAGATTGATATTCGGGAATGTATTGGCAGTGTTTTGTAAATATATGTAAATATGAAAATATGTGTTCTCAACTGAATGTTGAATGCCAGACTTAGATCCGAAGAATGTGATCTATGACTTGAGTATATCAAATGTGAAATATTGAATGCATCATATGTGAATTGTTGCATCTCATTACATTAAAATGCATGAACAGATAAAGGAGTTGTGACTAGAGTGACCCAAGTGAAAAAGAGATTAAAGCTCATAAACGTGCATAAAGAGCCACAAGCTCAATTATCAATAGGTATAGGACAGTATATGAAATGAGCTCGATATTTGCAATGAATACGGGACAGTTAAATAGGTGCTTAGTTACAAAAAAGTAAAAATAAAGTGGAGTCAGATGTGCATTTGCATATGTATCCTTATTTATTGAATGAATGAATGGGTATGCCATATTGACTGGTTGAATTAACATGCCCATTGAACTGAGATGAAATATTGAATGGTTTGAATCAATGAAGTATATGATGTATTGTGAATTATTCATTTGATGTGAAGTGAATTATTCATTTGTATGACATACTTGATAAACTAGACTATATGTGTGTGTTATTGTGTGCTGATGTGATGGTTTACTCACTGAGTTCGCAAACTCATCAAAATTGCAATGTTTTTTTTCAGGATCAAAGGAGTTCTAACTCCTAAGCAGATCAAATTAAAGTCTAGTACTTATGTTTTAGAGCAAGAACGGCTCAAAGGTCGGTTATCTGACACTAAAGAGTCTAGTTAGATATTTTGGTTTAACATCCCACTTCATATAGAACATCTTGTAAAGAGTAGCAAACTCTTGGATGTTGTTGGTAATGTATATATGTGGATAATGTAATGCTACAGTGTATGTCCACGTTTATGAATGAAATGGGAAGTGTTGATCATCCCAAATACTTATGTTATATATGATGCCTTAATAAGCGAATGTGATTGCTCTAACATGTCATTTTTATAAGGTATATTCTTCGATAATTTATGGATGTTTAGGCATATGCACTATAGTAGTGGTGTGTTACAAAGTTTTAGTATCAGAGCATGGTTTGGCATCCTTAGGGACATATAAGAGCATTTAGACCTAATATATCATAAGAGATTCATATAGTAATCACAATTATCGTCTCTTATAGGTCATCCGCTATAGAGACCGAGCCATCAAGTCAGCTGACCTCGTGTCAATAGGAGCCAATAAAGAGTCTCATATGCCCCAGTCTGAGCCAATGCCTCAAAGAGTTCTTGAGAGGAGAGAAAGGAGGTATGATAAACTCAGGAAGCAAGGGGTTATGGACTTCTATGGAAGTACAGATCCTACTAAGGTAGAAGGTTGGTTAGAGAGGATAATAAGGATATTTGACCAGATGGACTGCGAGTCTGACGAGAAGTTTGACTATGCAGTCTCACTACTTCAGGGTCTGACCTACCATTAGTGGAAAACTATTCCTGGTAGCTCAGTGTGACTCTACAGATTAACTTGAGAAGACTTTTTGAGGGTCTTCAAAGAGAATTATATGCCAAAGATTTACTTAGACAAAAAGATGAAAGAGTTCTTAGATCTAAAGCAGGGAAGTCTCACTGTATATTGGGATATGCTATGGCTATGGTCCCGATTGAAGAAGACAAATGTAGGCAGTTTAAAGATAGGTTGGACATGGAGATCCGAATGAGGCTAGCAATTACTACTTTAAGCAACTTCACTGAACTGAGAGCTACTTCTATCATAATCAAATATTTATTAAAAGATGAGCAAGGAGAATACATGCAGGAGTTCATAATGAAGAGGCCTAATAAATTCCAAGCTGATTATGGCAGAAGGTTCAGTAAACGCCATAGTAGATTGTCACAATCACAGCAGAGATCGAGAAAGTCAGGGTTTAGGCTAAGAGGTGGTTTTGTTTATTCTAGTGGTAGAGGATTGGCTTCAGAAGGACAGTCATATGGCCTACAGACACAACAAAACCCCAGTTGTGAACATTGTGGGATCATGGTAGGATATGCTAGAAGATATCAAGAGCTTGTCTACATTATGACTCTTTTGAGCATCAAATTAGAGATTGTTTTGCTGTTGTAGGAACTCAGTCTGGAGTGAGAAAAGGATCAATGATTAAAGTGATTGTTTAGCAGAGCAGAACAAGTGGAGTAAGACAGAGAGGTAGAGGCAAGGTAGAGCTAGTTCTGCAGATTCTAGTGCTAGAACTAAGATGCAGAGTAACCAACTACTAGGATCTATGCCATCATCAGATCAGAGGCTCAAGACTCCCCAGATGTTGTAGCAGGTATGTTATATGTCTTTAATTTTGAGGCATATGCATTATTAGATCTAGGATCAACGCATTCTTTTATCACCCCTTATTTGGCATCTAAATTGCATTGTGAAAAAGAGATTGAAATGTGGATTAGAGGTGAGTACTTCTATAAGTAGTACTACCACAATTGGGGAGATTTGTAAAAGGTGTATTATTGGGTTGATCAGGCCGAGGTAAAAGCCGACCTAATAGTATTGTAGTTAAGAGACATAGACCTTATTCTAGGTATAGACTGGCTCACTACACATAGGGCTATCATGAGTTATTACACTAAGGAGGTAATTATTGAATCTCCTAAGCAACCGAGAGAAATATTTCGAGGTGTTAGTCAAGTAGTGCCAGCCACGTTGATTTCCTCGATGAATGCCTCGAGATTGATCTGAAGTGGATGTGAAGCTTACTTAGCCTATGTGACTGGTACTCAAACTCAGAAGACAGTTTAGGATATTCCAGTTGTAAGGGAATTCTTAGATCTGTTTCCCACTGAATTACCGAGACTACCCTAGATAGGGAGACAAAGTTTACTGTCGATTTGGTTCCAGGTACCTCTCCTATATCTATTCCTCGGTATAGGATGGCACCTGTAAAACTTAAGGAACTTAAGACTCAATTTCAGGAGTTGTTAGATAAGGGTTTCATCAGACCCAGTGTATCACCTTAGGGAGCTCCAGTTCTGGTTGTGAAAAAGAAGGATGGGACCTTGAGGCCATCTATTGATTATAGGCAGTTAAGTCAAGTAACAGTGAAAAACAAATATCCTTTATCGAGGATTGATGATTTACTTAATTAGTTATCGAGAGCTCAGGTGTTCACTAAACTAGATCTGAAGTTAAGATATTATCAATTGAAGATAGCAAAGGTTGATGTACCAAAGAGTGCATTCAGGACTAGATATGGGCATGTTGAGTTTTTGACGATGCCTTTTGGATTGACAATTTCTTTGACAGTTTTTATGGCATTAATAAATAAGGTATTTGAACCTTACCTAGATTACTTTATGGTCATATTTACTGATGATATTTTGGTGTATTCGAAGAGTAAAGAGGAACATTTTGAGCACTTGAGGTTAGTTCTACATATTATGAGGGAGAAGCAATTGTATGTCAAATTTAGTAAGTGTAAATTTTGGCTTGATCAATTAGTATACCACATAGTATCTAGACAGGGCATACAAGTAGATCCCAAGAAAGTCAACGAAGTGATTAAGTGGGAGGCACCTAGGAATGTATTAGAGACTTGGAGTTTCCTCAGATTAGCTGGTTATTATAAAAGGTTTGTCAAGGGATTTTCTTTGATTTCAGCCCCTTGTACAAAGCATCTGAAGAAGAATGTACCTTTCTAATGGACTGATGAATGTTAGAGGAGTTTCAAATAATTGAAACATCAGTTGATTACGACATTAGTGTTAACTATTCCATCAAGACTTGCAGGATATATAGTATATAGTGATGCCTCACACCTGAGATTAGGGTGTATTTTGATAAAATATGACAGAGTGATTACATTTACATTGAGACAGTTAAGGTCTCAGGAGTTTTACTATCTGGTTCATGATTTAAAACTTGTTGTAATGGTGTTTGCTTTGAATATTTGAAGACATTATTTGTATGGTGAAACATTTCAGATATTTACAAATCATAAAAGTCTTAAATATTTGTTGAGTAAGAAGGAGTTGAATATGAGACAAACGAGATGGATTGAATTGCTTAAAGATTATGATTGCGCGATTAAGTATCATCCTAGTAAAGCTAATATAGTAGCTGATGCCTTAAGTAGGAAATCCAATAGCAGTGTAGCACATATTCAGATATCAAGGTTACCATACTTGGTACAACTGAAAGCCTTGAATGTTAAGATGAAATTGGGGGATAATGAAGCGTTATTGGCTACATTGAAGCTTAGGCTGATATTGCATGAAAGGATAAGAGAAGCTCAGAGTAAGGATCCAGAATTTGTGAAGCTTATTGAGAATTTGAAACATGATCCAAGTTTTGAGTTTGAGTTGAGAACTAATACATTATGGTTAAAGCAAAGATTGTGTGCACCGGAAGTGGATGATCTCATAAAGGAAATTTTAGAGGAAGCACATACAACGACTTATGTTATGCATCCTAGTAATACCAAGATGTATAATACACTAAAGCAACATTTTTGTTGGCCAAGGATGAGGAAGCAAGTGGCTAAGTATGTTGCTAAATGTTTGACATGCCAACAAGTTAAGGCTAAGCATCAAGCACCAGTAGGGAGGTTATAGTCATTGTATATTCCGGAAGGTAAATGGGAAAGGATCACTATGGATTTCAACATAGTTTTGCTAAGAATACCAAGGCAACATGATGCCATATGGGTCATCATCAATAGATTAACTAAATCGGCCTAGGTATTACCTGTGAAAGAGAACAATACACTGGATCAACTAGCCTGGAGATATGTTAATGAAATAATGAGATTACATAGAGTCCCATTGTCTATTGCGTCTGACCAGGATCCCATATTCACTTTTAGATTCTGGGGTAGTTTATAGACAACTTTAGGCACAAAGTTAAATTTTAGAACGTCATTTTATCCTTGGATAGATGGACAAAGTGAGAGAACTGTTAAGACTATTAAAGATAAATTTAGAACTTGTGTATTGGAATTCCAAGGAGCATAGGATTAGTATATAGCTCTCATTGAATTGGCATTCAATAATCACTATCATAGTAGTATCAGTGTGGCTCTTTATGAAGCCTTATATGGCAGGAAATGTCGGTCACCATTGTATTAGGATGAAGAGGACTTAAGAATTGTTAAAGGCCCAAAGTTGATTTAAGACACCATTGATAAGGTGAAATTGATCCACAGCAGTATCAAGGTGGCTCAAGACAGATAGAAGAGTTATATAGATCAGTATTGTAAGGACATGGAATACCAAGTGGGAGATAAAGTGTTTTTCAGAGTATCACCTTAGCAAGGAGTGTTGAGGTTTGGTAAAAAGAGTATATTAAGCCCTAGATACATTGGTCTATATGATATCACTAAGAGAATAGGACCATTAGCCTATAAGTTATCATTACCGGCTAAGATATCTCATATTCATAATGCTTTTCATGTTAACTTGCTTAGGAGATATCGATCAGGTCCGACGTATATATTGCCAGCACAAGAGATTGAGATTTCAAGTAACTTGAGTTATGTGGAGGAACCGGTAAAAATAGTGGGTTATCAGACTAAACAGTTGAAAAACTAAGAAATCTCATTGGCTAAAATTTTTTGGAGGAACCATTCAAGAGAAAAAGTCATATGGCAAAGGGAGGAGAATATGAGGAAACAATACCCCCATCTGTTTAACCAATCAGGTAAGAATTTTGAGGACAAAATTTCTTAAGGAGGGACAATTGTAATAGCCTATTTCTACACTTAGGAATTAAACTGCTATATGAAGTCATATGAGTCATATCATATGAGAATACATCAAGTGCATTTCATTTGGATGCATAATATTAACATACAAACATGAATTATGATTTAGAAACAATGCAAAGATAGTATATGCACTCAATTGACTTATTCCAAGGTATGAAAGATTTTAAATAATTATGATGTGATTTCTTAAATTATAGATTGAATATGTTTTGAATTTTATTTTTATGGATTATGATTATTAATTTGGAATTTATTGTTATAAATTGGTGACTAATGAAGTTATATGTACATCTAGAATAGGAAAAATGTTGAATAGTAAGATAAATTGATGCATGAGAATTTGGGTTGAATAGGCCTATTAAATAGTGACATGTGGCATTGTAATAGAGTGACACATGCCTTGATTAAAAAAGTGACAAATGGTGGTTTAATTGGGTGACAAATGGCTTAGTGATTATAAGATAAATGGACTAATTGTGGAGTGACAAATGGAAGTTGAAGTAAAGACATATCGTTAGGTCTTAGTATGACACTTGGTATGACATGTGTCTACCTTCTCCTCCACATACCTACACCCATGATTTTCATACATCAAATTCTTTTTTTCTTTCTACATGTTATCTTCCTCTCTACCCTTCTCACTACCAATTCACACACCTATAACCCTCACATCTTAAGTTTTTGCTAAATAAATTGCATACCTTCTTACCTTAAAATTCTACCGATTTCATCTTGTTGTTGAACCCCTCGTTATGCTTTCATCTTGTTCTTAGAGTGTGCTTTATCCTTGCATGTTTGGAAGTCTAGGATGGCTTGTTGATTGGAATGGAGTTTAGGGCTAAACAGCTAAGTGATTTTTGATCTTTGTGACATGTTATAATAGAAATATTCATGGTGATTAAATTCAGATGGAATACATGTATGACTAGTGATGGATTGTGCTGTAATTTGATGGATGATTATGATTTATTCTTGATGTATAAAATCGTGGGTTATAGATTGTTAAATGGATGAATTAAATTGAGATTTGGGGCATTAATGATGACGTAACTATGTAGAAAATGGGTGTTGTTGAGGTGTTCCTGAAATTGACAAGTTAGGGTTATATGTATAATAATGAATGATGATTCCTATTTTTGTTTTGATGCGTGAAAATGGTAAGTTTTAGGCTATTATATGAATCATTATAGGTTAGAATTTGAAGTGTAGATGATGGTGAATTTATGCTAAAAGATGGGTGATATGGAAGTGTTTTTGAATTTGACAAAGTTAGGGTTTCATGTATAATGATATAAAATGATTGATGAAGAACTAAACGAGTAGGGTTTTTGGTGAGACTGAAGTAGTTAATATGGTAGTTGAATTAGCATAAATTAAGGTTGCATAGAAAGTGTGAAATCTGAAAAATTGGAAGTGTTTGACATGCTTTAGGGTTAAATGATTCGAGTGAAATTGGTGGGAAAACACTACTCGGTCATTTTTTAATAGGGTTTTTGGTGAGACTTAAGTAGTTAATATGGTAGTTGAATTAGCATGAATTGAGGTTGCACAAAGACTATGAAATCTGGAAAATCGGAAGTGTTTGACATGTTTTAGGGTTAAATGATTCAAGTGGAATTGGCAGGAAAATACTGCCTAGTCATTTTTGGTTCTGTCACGATCATGGCACTTATCCCAAGATCGTGTCTTAATTGTTAGGATTCTGTCACGATCGTGGCATGTTCCCCAAGATTGTGGCCTACTGCACCAGCTTTTGTCACGATCATAGCATGTGCCCCACAATCATGGCCCATGCTCTGTAATGACGTGTTTAGTTTTGAGTAATTGTTGACTTAATTGAGGACACGTCACTCTAATTTGGTGTATTTGGTGTTGATTAGGTCTCGGAATGAACCTAGATTATTGCTTAAATAGTTGATAACGAGTTTGATAGATTATGGATGTATGAATATTAAAGTACATAGAGGAAGTATGAATGAGAATTTGGATGAGTGAATGGTTGAGAAATTAGGAATGAATCAAGACCTTTGTATAAAGATACATACCCGGGATAATCGATTGAGCTTGCATTGAACATGATACATATAAACAAGTGTATGATTGAATGATCATATGATTGATCAATTTAGTAATATATGAATTATATGGGTATTGCATGATAATAGAATTGACCGACCGCATCCAGACATTATCAGGTCGTTAAGGTAATAGCTATTTTGGAGCATAATGTAAGCTAACCTAGATGTTCTCTCACCATAATTTAGTTGCTTTGTTTAAAATTCAATTATTGAATTGCTATTCATGTGATTGTAATAATTCCAAACTTTGATGGTCCAACGAGATTAGTATTCGGGAATGTATTGGAAGTGTTTTATAAGTGTACGTGAATATGGAAATATGTATTCTCAATTGAATGTTGAATGTTGGACTTAGATCCAAAGAATATGATATATGACTTGAGTATATCGAATGTGAAATATTGAATGCGTCATATGTGAATTGTTGCATCTAATTACATTGAAATGCATGAATAGATAAAGGAGTTGTGACCGAAGTGACCTAACTGAAAAAGAGCTTAAAGCTCATAAATGTGCACAAAGAGCCACAAGCTCAGTTATCAATGAGCTTGGTATCCACAATAGGTACGGTATAACATATGAAATGAGCCTGATATCTGCAACGGATATAGGACAGTTAAATAGGTGCTCAATCACAACAAAGTAAAAGTAAAGTGGAGTCACATATGCATTTGCATTTGAATCCTTATTTATTGAATGATTGAATGGATATGCCATATTGACTGGTTGAATTATCATGCCCATCAGACTGAGATGAAATATTGAATGGTTTGAATCAATGAAGTATGTGATGTGATGTGAATTATTCATTTGTATGACATATTTGGTAAACTAGACTATATATATGTGTTATTATGTGCTGATATGATGGTTCTCACTTAGTTCGCAAACTTATCAAAATTGCAATGTTGTTTTTTAGGTTCAAAGGAGTTCTAACTCCTAAACGGATTAAATTGATGTATAGTACTTGGGTTTTAGAGCAAGAATAGCTCAAAGGTCAGTCAGCTGACACTAAAGAGTCTAGCTAGAAAATTTTGATTTAACATCCCACTTCATGTATAACATCTTGTAAAGAGTAGCAAACTCTTAGATGATGTTGGTAATGTATATATATGGATTATTTCATGTAACGCTATAATGTATGTTCATGTTTATGAATGAAATGGGAAGTTTTGATCATCTTAAATACTTATGTTATGTATGATGCCTTAATAAGTGAATGTGATTGCTCTAACATGCCATTCCCATAGGGTATATTCTTAGATAATTTATGGATGTTCAGGCATATGCACTATGGTAGTGATGTGTTGTATTAAAGGATGTAAGGGTTACAAGATCGAGAAATTAACTACATTTGGTCAGATCTTGTGAAAAAATGTTCACACTTTAGATAATGTAGCTAACATATTAATAAATATGTTACCTATAGAAAAGTTCAGGCATAACATAGACTTGGTAAATGTTCATATAGCTTTAGGACCTTGGGGCTTATATAGCAAGGACTAATTCTTAGTTAGACATTGAAGACTTCAAGTCAACATGGAAAATTATGAAATATGCCTTAAATTCTTGTAAAATAGAATTTTAATAACCTCAAGCTTATATGGAAATAGAATATCAATGACTTTAGATTTCTATGATAATAAAGTTTCATTGTAATTAAACTTTTTACAAGTACTCCTAGTTTATAAATAGTTTGATAAGGGTTTTGTAAGTTTTTTTTTTTTGATAAATTAGTAACTTTTATACAAATAGAAAATGTTATGTACACCAATAGAGATTTTCTGAAGGAATCTCTTATCAACCAAAATACATAAGGTAGTGTAAAATATTAATAAACCTAGATCAAGATAAACAGCACTACCACCAACACTCCTCCCCTATTTCCTACCATAACACTTTAAAAATGTAGCCTTTCTCCCTAGTAGCTTAAAACCATTCACAAGCATTCCAGTAACACAACATTTCAACACTCATATACACAACCTAAGTAATAGACCACAATCAAATTTGGTAAAAGAAGATTGAATTCAATATAAAACTGACAAGGTTGCCTTCATCGTATATGTCATTCCCGAAGGAGCTTCCATAGGAAATGATTCTCTAAGTATTAAGCTTCTGAACATCTAACTTGCAAGCATAGGAGAGCTGTGCACCTACGACACCAAAACCATTTCCTGTCAAAACTCCATGCTTCTTGAGACGTAGTAGAATTGCCTGCTGTTTCCATCCTCTCTTTTGCCCATCTGATGAGTATATGTGTTGTAATATGTGTTGATACCATATCTGAAATAGAGAATTTACAAAACAGTGTTAGTGTATAATTTTTTTCCTCTAATTGCCTTCCCAATGTGTTTGGGCTGAGATGCTCCAAAACTTGGAAGATTACTCCGGAGTGTAAGCTTTCCACATCCATGGCTGCATCCTTAAAGATTCTTGAGTTCCTTTCAGTCCAAGTGTTGTAAACAGTAGTGGACAGTAGAATAGGGAAAGGTTATTGTGTGAGGTTGTATAGTTAAACCAATTGAGGATGGATTGAAGGCTTGTCATGTTGGGAATGAGAATCTGGAAGAGGTTGAGGCAATGTTCCCATACTACTTGAGAGAATGGGCATTCAAAGAACAAATGCTCATTGGATTCATAGTCCAATATACATAAAGAACAATGGTTAGGAGTATAGAGAAAAAGAAGTTTATCCCTTTTTTACAGTTTTTTAAGGACATCCAACTACAGAATGGAGGAACACCTAGGGCTGTTGCTTTTGAACCAAACCAGTTATGACCTTAGAGGATCTAAGAGGTCCTTTTAAAGGTTGTAAGGATATGTTTATCATACTTCTTTTTAGATCGCCTTTCTCCTAAAAGAATTATGTCTCTTTACTTGTGGACATAGGTTACATAAATTAGTTGAATCACATAAATACTTGTGTTTTGTTTCTTTATTTTCTCTCATGATTACTTCCATTGTTCACAATAATTGGTATCAAAGTAATTGATATCATAACAAGTTGAAATATCTTCTTAGAAACCTATTTCAATCAAGTGGCTAGGTTGTTCACCTTAAAGATCACCTATCAAACATTACCTTGAATATGAGCATTCATATAGTGTTAAGGATGGATGCTTTGATGGGTCGAATAGGTTAGATTACACCTCAGGCTTGAATGGGACGAGTTAGGTTGGAATGAATGTCAAGCTTCGTTGGGATCCTTATAAGGGACATTAGGCTAGGCCTAAGTAATCATAAAGCCTAATTCAACTCAATCCATAGTTAAGTATGATCTTTTAATGTAATTGTTTACGTGAAGTGTCACATGTCCAAAAATTATCACGTCAACTAGAGTTAATAATACAATTTAATAGAATAAAAAACTATGGGCATTTCACAAAATATTTCCAAAAATTTTTAAAGCTCAACTAATTTGGATGTATAATTTTAAATTTTAAAATTGATGCTCCTCATCATTATTCATTGTCACTGCTATAAATAGAGATTCTTTGTAAGGATTGCTTAACAATTAAAAAAATGATCTTTTTATATTTTTAAATAAAATAAATAAATATTTCGAAACTAATATTTTTTTAAGAAATTAAATATTCCATTCCAAAAATAAATAAAAATAAAATGGAGCTACAAACTGTCCTATAAAGGAAGTTCTATCTGAATTCTTGCATAATTTGAGTGGGAATAATTTCACAGATACTATATTAATGTTTTTTGCTTTATTTCTTTATATCATTAGGCTTATGATGATCTTTTTATTTATTGTTGAAATGATTTTTCAATTCTTTCCCATTTTCAAGATTTGCTAATTAATTTTAAAAGATGATTCTAAAATATTAATTAAGAAATTAAAGAACTTTGGAGAGTAATTTTCTAATCTAAATGATTGACATAATTCTGCACTAAATAGATCTATCCTATACCAAACGTTGTAATGGTATTAAAAAAATTCGAATTCAACCCTAGCTGATTCAAAAATCATAACATTTACTTCTATGGATTTTTCTTCTTTATAATTTATTCCAACCTTTTGATTATTATTTTTCTATAAATTAAAGAAATACAACTCGAGGACAAAAGAAATTAAAAACACTATAAATTTTAAATCCTAGTCTTTTACACTGATTACTCCACTGCCAACGCTACTAGCAGCATGGCCGCAACCTCTGAAACAAAATCATAGTAATTTGCATAGGCCCATTACTCCCCTAATCTAAGCAACCGCATCAGTGCCCCAAAATGCCAGTGAAATTGTCACCACTATAGGATACCTAAAGAATTTGCTAGGATGATTCAATATTTAATTAAACTACAGGAACTGGAGCGCCGGGGACCCGTCAACCCTCTTCCCATTCTTTTCAACTTACAAAGAAGTACGTGCCTCCTCCTACCGAGAAAAGGCAAGTGAATTTTAAGGGAGCGACTGAAGATTGTACAACAAAATTCTTACTACAAACAAAAATTTAGTAGGATTTGTGAACATGCTCATCTCATGCTACCAATAAATTAGAGCATATTAACAGTATTAGCTGATCCCCTCTAGCCAACCTAACAGTAGTTGTTACTCGTCTTTAAAATAGAAAGGTTCAAGTACTTCACACACTTCTTGAAAGAACACCAGCGGCAAACAGAAGATTCCTTCTTGAAAACTGCTACCAACATGAGATGCAAACGTTACAACAAGGAATGACCAATTACAGGATAACATAACTGACATGGACAAGGCAATTACCCTCAAAGAGTAGACTGGGGTAGACTTTGTTGGAAGAGTTTTCAGCGATCTCAATCTATTTACATTCCCAGTTTTGCTGATCAAAGGAACATAGCCGTTAACTGGCCAGCATAGAAACAGTTGAAAAATATGAGAAAAGCAATTGCATGAGATTTTTTTACCATTAAACACTTACTTCTCGTCAGTTCTTGTCACCTTTGCACTTGAAGCTACATCCCATAATTTCACAGTACAATCAGCAGAACCAGACGCAAGAAGTGAACCTTCACAACTGACGACAGAAAAATCAAAAGTTTAGAAATTATTCTAAACTAACAGTCGCTAACTAAAACTTCTATTGCCAAAATGCCCAAGAATTTTTAAGGGCTTTATAGCGGGGGGGAAAAAAAAAAAAAGAGCACCTGAAAGCAAGGGTCCAGACACATGAATTGTGCCCCACCAAAGGTGAAACACAGCGGCCACTTGACAGGTCCCACATCATGATTGTACCATCTTCATCACCAGATGCCATATAACGCCCATCAGGAGACAAAGCCAATGATAAAACCATACTACGGTGTCCAATAAATATTCTAACACATTCTCCACTCTGTACATCCCAGAGTCGAACAGTTTTATCACTAGAGCCCGTAGCAATATAGTTGCAGTTGGCATGCCATTGAATACACTGTCATTATACCAAGGTCAAAGAATTAGTAAGTATATGGAGCAAGTTGCCCCAAAAACCATTTATTTAGCTTAAAAAAGAAAATTAACAAAACCAGGCTATCCATTAAGTTACCAATCATGACTATATCTTTACAGAAATTTAGAAATATGAGGATGATAAACTACTGTGAAGCAGCTACTAAGTAACAAAACATTTCAGGAGTCTATATAATGTAACAGATTCAGGATGGCACAAATATAAATTATAGGATAATGCAGAAAATACTAACATCAACATCAGACAAGTGACCAGCCATTATCCTTAAAGGTTGAATTTTGTCCATAGACCAAATCCTTGCGGTACGATCATGTGAAGCACTTGCGAAGTAATGTCCTACAGGACTAAACTGCAGCACCAAATTAGAAATTCATGAGAAGTTTCCAAAGGAACTTTTTTAAACTGTCTCTAGTACCATCTATGGCCATCATTCCCCAGCTATGAGGGCTCAACTTTCTGCTGTTAAGAGATGCCACCGTTCAAAGACAAGGGCCAACCAGACATAATAATGAAAATAAAATCCTATGCTGGAGAGTAAAATTCATACCTGAACATCCCATACTGGGTAATTATGGCCCTTGTAGCATACAAGATTGGCATTTAGTTTTGTGCTCCATAATCGAACTGTAAGACAGTAAAATAGCATTTCCGCAATAAATTTATAGGCAAAAAAGAAAAATAGAACTACCAAGCAGAATTGAAAAAGTGGATGGGCCCACACAGATATAACACTAAATTGACAGTCAGGACATACTTGTTGTGTCTGCTGAAGAAGACAGTAAAAAGTCCCCAAGGGGACTAAAAGTGGCTGAATAAACAGGTCCTGAATGGCCCTGAAACAATGTATACGATCTTTTATCACCATTTGGCGCCACACGATGCTCACTTGGGGCAGAGTCTGTTTCAACCTGAATAGCAGCTGAAATTGAAAACTAGTTTAGCAAATGTTCCTTTTTGCCCAGAATGTAGACTCATGTATAACAGACTGTTATCTAACTGCAGCTGCAATATATATAACAATAAATGGAAAAAATGATTGTAAAGTTTAAGCATAAAAAAATACCACACGTGCTGAAATAAATGAGAGACCAACCCAATGCTAATATGTGACAGTATTAAGCTCCTTATCAATTTCTTAAAATGATTTTAGACCCTAAATGATGAAAAAAAAAACAGCAGAACAAGTAAAGTTTTACACTGATAATTACTGAAAGTGGTTAGCAGCAACATGTTTCAAAATCCAAGATAGATGAGATGTCTAAACTTCTTAATTTTTCATTTCCTAAAATGAAGTACGAACATAAATATGAAAATCTTTCTGTCTAATATATTGCAATAAATCACTTATAATTGTTGCTGTAACAGAGATCATATGCTGGACATGTTTTCATTTATCATGAAGCATCAGCATATTCCAAACCTTGAACATTTCTAATAGAGCTAATATCACATTTCTGAAAAATCAGCACATAAAAACTAAGTCCTAGTTGTCTAGACTTACAACTGCCAGCCTGTTGACCAAGTTTTGCCATATCCCAAACCTGCGGAAACACAGCTCAGGTTTAGCAATTTCTTTTCATTAACATGGTACTTGTAAGCTTTTATTATGATATAAGATAAAACCTTCAGTGAGGAGTCTGAGAATCCACCAGCAACCAAAGATCCATCATGGGATATTGAAGAGCAATTTAGACTGAAACGGATGTCAAACAACAGAATAGGGAATTAGAAGTCATACTTTTAAGAGAAACATTATCAAAAAATAACTTGAGAAAAATATGATAGGAATTACCCATTATGAGTGTTGATAAATGTATAAAAGCTAACAGATGGCAATGTTGCACTACTCAACTGCACACGATTTCTCAAGTCCTCAAGGATAGACTGCTCAACCTCTATTGGCCTGGAGCAATTATAGGTTATCAGATACAACACGTTAACCCTCTATTACAAACATTGTTTGATTCTGCACAAAATATAGTCACCATGGGTGTGTGTTTAATATATCTGAATGTGATCGACAGCCAGTGAAGAATCACTAATATCAAGTTCGCCATTAATGACTAAACAGATCAAGAAATGTACATAAATCAGGCTTCTGGTTCAAGGATGGAGCAGTAAAACCTATAAAAACACACTTGCAGTTTGCAGGGGGACTAGATCGGAGAACAAAACTTCCGAGATTAGATTCATGAGAATCAAAAACCACTATATAATACTTGATTCCACAGAACTCTCTACAAACATCACCCCATCATATCAAAAGCTATGTTATTTGCTTTTATTAACCATAACTTCCTAACAAAGGGAATGGACATCAAGCATCAAGGCATGCCAAGCCCAAGATACTATCTGCAGAGTGAACCATGCATAGAAAACTCAATTTTGAAACTTTCATTGCAGGACAACATAGCCTTTCCTACAGCACACATAAATGGATGAGCACATACAGTGAAGGAAGGGATATAGGGTATCTAGAAAATACATTACTGGCAAAGGAAGCTCTGGTTTAACTCGCGGAGCCATAGATGTGGCATTAGTCTCAGGGCGTGCAACCTTTGCTGTAGCATTAGCAGCTTTGTCTTTTTTCAACTTTTTAGCTGAAGGACCTTGCTTTCCGCCTTCTACATATTTTTTCTGAATATCAAACAAAACATCAACACGGCAAAATTACGTCTAGACCAGTCAAAACAAGCTACAACGGTGAGAAACACAACCTTCCCACCACTAATACCTTCCCCCTCTGTCACCCATCAAATGCACTTGCATTAAATCATGCAACTACAAAGAAATCGATTAATCCTACCTTGTTGTCCTCCATTTCTCCATCTTTAGCATCTCCTTCTGGCTTTTCAGAATCTGAGAGCAGACCCCCTGCTTTCTCTAAGCGTTCTTCTAAAGAATCTTCAAGCAACTAAAAACAACAAACAATGTACTGTTAAAAGAATCTTACAACCAATCAATATAAAATATAAATAGAAGCAAAAAGTTTTGCTTCTTAAAAGTCTGGCTTGCTTGTTATTGAAACTTCGTCTATGTTGTAGATAATAACGAGTAGCTCCTACATTCACAAACCTTAACTAACAAAAACATGCAAAATCAGCAAAAAAATGACAAGATCTGCCTTAGAATTGAAATGTATTGGCCACAGCTCTCACTCAACCACACTATAAACATCAATACTTTTTCCACACTGACATGAACAGCTTGAATATGTTCTCATTACATGGATATATAAAAGATATCTGTTGATGTGCTCCAAGTGAAAAGATCTCAACAAGATACCATCTAAAAACCTAAAGCAATAATCCATTCAGTTTTTCATATTCATCCAGACCCAAAAGTTTCTACTATCATGTATTACTGAGATTTTCTGCATTCATGGAGACATTTCAAAGATTCATTCACAGTTGAATAATAAGACAAACAAAACTACAATTAAAGCCGTCTAAAACTTGGAAATAAATAAACCAAAGAAGCACAACTCTTAATTTTCATACATTTTTCTTTGAATTGCCAGTCACAACATCCACAATGGAACTGCATATTAGTTGTTTCTATTGCTATATAGCAACCAGATGCTTCTGGAATGTCCCTAAACTTGGTGATAATAAGGAAAAAAGATCTTGCCATACAAGCAGTATGTTTTGCCATCCCAAAATACACACGAGTTCATGTTAATGACATTAAGATCCAACAGATATCTAAGATATCCAAGTTCTTTTTAATAATCAGAAGTTTCACATACATTTAAAAGCAACAAATTGCTTTTGTTTTTAGAAAGGAAAAACTGAACATTTAGCAACTTAGAACTTCCATTTACTCACCCCCCAGTGGATTTCTCTTTTATTTATCAGATTAGCTGCATCCTGATTACTTCCAATAAGTGATACAGCCTCAGCATCATCAGAAATTGAGCTAGGTTGTCCAGGAGAAACTGCCAATGGAAGGAAATTTTTGTGAGTCCAGTAAGTTCTATCATGATTAAAAAGATCCACATGTAACTGCATTTACATATGATTAGTTACACCTTGGAAGTTTATATGCTCATTGACAATTCCCAGCATCAGAGTGGATTTTGTTTTCCGTAGATATTGCATCAGGAGCTCATTGGAGTACTGGCAATTCAATTAACAGCACATCATCAAGAGCTTATTCGACAATAATCAGACTCCAACGTTGTGCAAAGAAAAACAAAATGTTTGAAAACAAGCAATTTGATAAAACTTATCAAATCTAAACTTTCAAGTCACCAGTATGTGGCACTGAGCCCATAGTCCTCTCATATATTTAATTAATATAGGACCTGAAAGAACATATCAGAACAACTCAAGTTGTAATAATGAACAGGAACACTTAGCAGTATAGGGTTTGGTTGTGACTATCAATCAACCGTAGTTAGATAGAGATATTGAAAGAGCTCCTCAAACTTTGAACGTTGCAGATGTTTGGAAGATACTTCTGGGCCACGATCAGAGATCAATTCAGAATTTGGATCACCAGAGCATGTAATGTTCTTGGAGATCAGTTCAGAATTTGGATCATCAGATCATACAATGTTATAGGAATCCAAGAACGTTATATGCTCTAATGATCCAATCACGCAAAATGAATGAAAAAAAGTACTGTGTTTTAACGTAAGTTGACATCTAGATAAACACTTAAAGTGTGAATGATTAGATAACCTAAAATCATAAAAGAGAAAGGTATTACCTGGCATAGTTTGATATTAACTTTGCAGTGTCTAAGAGAATGTGCAAATTCCATTTCCTGAAAAAGTAAGAAAAATAAGGCTCGAAAAAACGGTTCAACGAGAGGAAGGGTGAAATACATTTTGAAAAGAGTTTTTTAACCTCGAGGTGAGAGGGGGAAAGAACTCCTTCCAACTTCTGAAGGTCTCGTGAGTGCATCATTTCGTGGTCCTCGCGGAAGGTATTGAAAAATGTTCTAGCTGGGGACAAAATCAGTAAACAAGGCCACACCTTCTGTTGCAATAACAGTAGAAAAGAGTAGAGACATAAGAGCAATTACCCTCTTGGACGTATCCTTTAGCTACCATATCAATGTAACTGTGGATAAAAACTGGATAGAGCACCCGAAGCAACTCATGCTGCATAGTTTGTTGAAAAGAAAGATATACACACAAAGTAATTCAGCGAGACATGGAGAACAAAAAGAAAACAGTTTAGAGTTCAAAAAAGCTTTAAAAAACATAGGAGTAAACGTAACCTTGTACAAATCAAGTGAACTATACGCCCAAGACCGTAGTTTGCTGTACTCATCGTGGTACTTTGCAGGAGTATCCTCTGACCTGGAAGGAAATAAAAATGTGAAAATCAAAAGAAGAATGTGGATTGAAGAAGGGAATAGAGAGAGCTAACTGGTAGAGTGAGAGGAGGAGAGCGGAGAGGTCGGGATCATGGAGAGAATGAGAATTGGAGGAGGAGTTGTTGTTGTGAAGCTCGTCTTGAAAAGCGAGCTCCGCTTGCTTGAAACCCTTTTTCCTCAGGTATGTCTCCACAAACTTGACAATTTGATCTTCGTCCATCGCCCTGCTGCTTCGTCTTCAAAACAAAACGCACACCACTTTTCCCCTCTTTTGAGAGACCTATGTGTGCGTATCCGTTGAGGATGAACCAACCTTAATCAGGGCAGAAAGCCCAATTTTTATGCATACTTCACAAACTACCGTTGCATTTGCATGGGTAACGGCCCAAGGATAGATTTCATATATTTCTTTTACTAATTGTTTTAAGAATTCGGGCCGAAGCCCAAAATCTCGTGAGCGAGTTCATGGGTTGTTTAATTAATCAACCAATGGATAGTTAGTTACACATGAGAACAAAGAGAAGGATGATAATGAACTGCCAAACCAAACCTTCTTTTCCTATGTGAAACATGTATTGTTTGGTCCTACTACGCAATGACTTGCCAAAGCATAAAAAGGTAATGTTTAATTGAGTTATTGATTAACTACGATTTATGATATGTTCATAGCAAGGCGAGTTTCTCGTGTACAACTAACTCATCAATTTGATGTAACGTGTTGGCCATAAAGGTTGCTGCATTGCCTCCATGATCCATTAATTCTTAGTTACGCTTTTCGTTAACACTTTACTCTCATGCACTCTAACGTGCTCTTGTTGAAAGCTTGGGAATTTATGTCAAAAAAACACACACACACTACTCCTATTGTCCGAAAACAAAATCCAGCTCATTTAATACTATTAAGGTTAGGTATACACGCCTCTTAACAACGCAGCGACCATATTTTACTACTAATACTTTTACCTCGGTAATATTTGTTTATTTTTTCCAATGCTCTTATGTTATAGTAAGATCTAAAAATCATTTGATTAATATTCATTAAAGGCACATAAGTATCCATGGGTGACTAGCTATCACTTGAATATTTTTAATTAAGTTATAAGCTCCTTTAGTACTACATCTCAAAATTGAAACTTTTTTAGTTAGGGATGGTGATGGGCTAAGATCAAGTTATACCGACTCGAAGTTTAATTATTTTAAATAAAATAACATTGTTTTGCTTAAAAAAAATAGTTTAAGACTTGACTAACTCAAACTTGAAATCAATTAAAAGCATACATTACTTTACACATTTAATTTTAAAAATATTAAGATTCGATGTTAAACCTATTCTTGGTTAAAAGCCCTTTACAAGACTCAATCCATCAATTAGACCAATCGTAAAGGACGCTGGTGCTTCTTTTGAGTACGTAAAAAAGTCGAAGTTGACTGACTAGCAGCCGCACTCAAGGGGAGAATTGAACCTCAAATAACTCCTTTTTGCTCTCATTATAGGGCGCTAATGATGGATCGCAGATTCTAATGTCAAACTTACTTTGTTGAATTAGAATAAAATGTGCAGTGCCTCCAACTGCAAACACTTTTACCAGTAAGATTATTTCCATTCTTTATTGATAAAATAAGGGAAGGGAATTAAATAGTTAGGTTTCCTACTTCACGAATGAAACGATGAAAAGTCTTGGAGTTGACGAAACGGCACTTTGGCTTTCTTTGCTTCCGTGAAATTGTCGGGTTAGGTATCTACATATGGGCCCCAGCCGACAGCGAAGCTAAGCTGAGTCAGAAAAATCTTCCTCTTCAACGGCTCGTAGTGCGAGGGTCTAACTCATGCATGAGGTCACTCTAACTATGTCATCAAAGAGGTGCGTTTATTTTCTTTTGATTTTTCTCTAATCTACGTTTCCAAATTCTTCTACGAATTTATTCAGTTTTAGGGTTGGATTGAGCAACGTTAAAAAGGTAGAAGCAAAGGTTAGTTACTCTTTCAATGGATTTGATCATATACCGCAAAGTCTAACACGCAACGTGGGCAAACGCCATTACACCATGTCTCCAAAAGACATAACCCGAAACACACTTTCGAAAGAAAATTAGGGGAACCTTCAATTATGCAGACGAACAAAAAACACGAAACACGAACGCAAACGCAAACGCAAATAGTTCAGCAATCAATTGGTTATCACACTCGGCACTTGGTCTTCTTCTTCTTCTTTTGATAACAATTGATTGTGGGAATTCCGTTAGGCTTGCATCACGAGTGACACGCATGGGTGCTGATGTCATGGATTTCCACCAAAATCTAATCTGCTCCAAGTGGTAGGTTTAACGACTTCATCATCATACTTTTTCCTGTTGACTCTGCAATTAGAGTCTTCCTCCTCCAAATATTCCAGCACGCACTGGACCAGCATTTTTTTTGTCCTGCTCGTATGTTTACTTTTCAAATTAACAAAAGTTGTGGAAGAAGCAGAAGTTGGGCAGCTAGAGAGGTTAGACCTCGTGGATTGGCGGTTTCTCTGACTTATTACTCACATGTGAAGTTATCTAAGATGAACTTCAAATTTAAGTCATAATTATTTGCCTTTTTTTTTTTTTTTTGTTAAACCACCCCGACATCATATGAGCAACCAACTAATCTAGATTCGAATTAGATAGGACCTTTACTGATTGCAAAGCTTTCCCTTACGAGACTTAAAGTGACTTTATTTTCAAAACTCAAATTTAAAGCTTTGATTAAGGACGGAAGAGTCGGTGCCACTCCACTAAAGCCATGGTTAATATATCATAGATAAAAAGAAAATTAGTATAATAAGTAGTACGATTCCTAGCTAAGACAAGTACAACATACTCTCTGGAATATCCGTGAATGGACTATGAAAAATCACACTTTTAATTATTTGTAGATGCCTAATTGGATCAAATCTTTTGTTTCGGTTACGATATTCCTTTCATATTTTATTAAATCTTATTTACATATCGAGAATCTGTTCCCTAATCTCATCGTGTAACTTGTTTCCTTTCCTCTAATATAAAAAAAAAAATCTTATCCACATATTTATATAAATCTTACATAAATATATGAATAAAATTTAATAAAATATAGTTAAAACAGAGTGATTAGAATGGAAGATTTAATATAGTACATAATAACTAATTATCTTGCACCCATTTGAAAACTCCGTAATTATTATAATAAAATATTTTTAATACATGAGTAAATAATTTAATTAATTGAAGTACTATTAGCCTGCCAACGATAAAATACAGGTGGAGTTTCACGTATGCTCTGAAGAAAATATCTCATCTGGTTGAAGTCTAAAGATGACGAGGAGTGGCATGTGCCGGATGACGCAACCATCACACCATCAGCAACATGTTGCAAGACTTCGTCACCATTAGGTGCGGTGGACATTGACAAGCTAACTGCTAGCTCCATGCCGTGCTTCTCTTGCTTTAATCATATTGCGCAAGGGGAATGAATGACTTAGAGTGGTTGAGAAGTCCCCCCTCAGCCGCCCCTCTTCTCACGAGAGAAGAGAATGGTCAAGCAGGACAAGATCTATGTTTCTGGTCATAAAATACAAGTTGGGTAAAAGTTTCAGGTGAACATAATCATCATATTTGCATTGACTCAGCCATGATCCCGGAGACTCTTCAAACTTGCAATCGTTCTTGAGGGAATAAAAAAGATAAAAGTGGTATGCATGATTGAACCCATAAACTTCAAATACATACAAGTTCTTCAAATAAGTTGATTAACACCTTCTTTTTGACTAGTATGCATTCCAAATTAACATGTAGAGGTTGAAGTAAAATGAGTGTGCCCCATATCCAGATGAGTTTGGATAAGAAATTTAAATTGATGCAAAAGTTTTAAATTTTAATAACTCTTTGTTTATATTATAGAAAATGGGGTTAATTCCATGAAAGATCTTGTACAATTTAACTGTACTTTATGAAGAAAAAAAAATATGGTTTGAATTTGATTTCCATCAAAGTTCATGTAGTTACATTAATATTTTTTTTCAACATAATGTTTAGTGCAAACTTAATTTTAATAATTCATAATTTACTTTAACAAAAAGTAAATTTTGATTTTTATGAAAAATTTAATTATTATGATCAAACCTCTTATGGAAAAACTTATAAGTGGTGATTATGGGAGACATATTTTCGTTTTAATGAAAACGCAAAGCCCAAAATTTTAATAATTGAGAAATGACAAAGTACATGTAATGTCCAACTTCTTGGTTAGTTGACGGACACAAGAAACATGGCAAAGGCATGTACTGTATCTTGGTAAGATTATGACCTCGAGTATCCATTAACAAATGTAGAAAGTAAACCGGCTGGTAAGTGTGAGAAATGCACAGCGGCTGAGCAATTTTCTCGGCTTTCCGTGCATTAGGTAAATTTTTAATTATATTTGTGACAAAACATATACTGGTAACTAATATTTTCTATTTTTTGTAACAAAACTTAGTTTGGTCACTAATATTTTTTCTTGTTATGACGAAACGGTTTATCGTCACACAATATTTTACTTGTTGTGACGAAAACTTTTGTTAATAAATATTAAATTAATTAATGTCTATTTAATATTGTCACAATTACCAAACTATAATTATAGTCACTACTATTTGTAATTTAGTGACAATTTTTTGTGACTAAGTATCATTTCGTCATAGATATGAGGTTTGTTGTGACAAAACAATTGATTGATACTATTGTTTGGATTAACTGTGATAATTTATTTTTGTATCACTAATACAATGAAAATTGTGACAATTTAATAGTGGCAATTTAGTACCTTCACAATTAAATTGTCACTATTAATATATTAATATTGTCAAAATATATTTTTTCATTAAGTTTTGTTATTAAAAGCCTGCATACATGTTATGACGAAAACTTTTGCCAATAAAAATTCAATTAGTTAGTGTCTACTTTTCTTTTTCATGAAAGAAAATAATAAAAAAAAGAAAGGGTGAGAGGTTGCTAAATTGTGAGATCACAAGTTTTAATTTTAGA
>JANZLD010000008.1:22637472-22666292 GCA_026413575.1 Erythroxylum carthagenense | reverse complement strand
GTTGTAAGGTTATGATTGTTTGAGTTGGTTAGAAGTGATTTTGTAATTTGTGGGAGTGTTTTTTAAAAAGTTCTTTTTTTGCGAACTAAATTGAGTAGAGGTAAATGTTAAGTATTATTTTAAATAGAAAGGAAAAAGAAGATTAAATCATATGAATGTGTGTATTTATTAGAAGATATTGCATTTTCATAAGCTTAATAATAAATGACTAGTTTTTGTTGAGAATTTAAAAAAATCATTAATAAGTGATGGAGATTACAAATGTATAAGGAGCTATTACCAAATTGAGTTAAACCCAATTAAAACACTAACATCTAACTTAGTAGCAAACAAAACAGCATTTGTTAGGACCTTACGATATCGTTTAGCTCCAAGCAACGATGTTTTACAAAGATACAAGACATAATATACTTCGGGCATAACGACTTAGGGCTTTCCTCTCATTTTCGATGCCTTTCTCGATTTAGATAGGGAGACGCAGTCCACCGGTGTGCGATGATACTTCTTTCCCTCTGTTCTTCAATCATGGTAACAACACTGGACTTGACAAACTCATTTATTCATATATATTTTCATATCATTTGGATAGGTTTTTGTCACTAAAATTGGTCTTTATGACTTTATTTGAATATTATTTGAATTATTGTGCCTTACATTTAATTTGTATTTATAGGGACAAAAATTGTCATATTTTGGTTTGACTGTGATAAATTGATTTTTTGATAATTTATGCTACTTTATTTGTAATTTTTATTATAAAGTATTTGGAGAAATTAAGGCTCAAAAAAGATTAAGTAGTAATCAAAACTATTGAAACAACCTGGGAAGAGAATCTTAAACGAAAGCATCACTTTGAAAAGAAACGACAATGTTGAGACAAAGCAAACCCAGAACATGCAAACCTTAGAGATGAGCTTTTTGACTTTATCCCCACAAAACTTTATCGCACACAATGCATTAAAAATGTTCAGATAGGTACGATAGGAAGTTATAATATGCAGGTGGGCTTATAATGTAACGAAGTAATGTGAATTTAGAGTTCAGGTAGGTAAGATAGGAACTGGGAAGTGAGACACACGTGGGTGAAAATGTTGATCATATTCATTTTCCATTTCTTGGTTGTTAGTAGGCAGGATAATTAAGAGCATAGCCTTTTGGAAGTTATAACCCTATCTATGTGCTTCCGGATTTTGGTAGGGTTCAAATCTTTTCTATTTCTATTGCCCTGTTCTAACTCTCTATCTATGTGTTTAGACTTTGGTAGGAGTTCAGATCTTCTATTTTAACCTTATTTCGGTCTCAATAAGATGTCGTTTTATATTTAAATTTACATAAAACAACATCATATTAGGACAAAAATAAGTTTAAAATAGGCTAATGACAACAGTGGATATGAACCCGACCTTCATTCACCTACAATGCTACCAATTCGCAATGTTGTAAAATATATTACACGGATGACCTTCTTCATTTTTCCTAAATCTCATTCCATCCAAGTAAGATTTTGAACTCAAACAAGTAGGCTATTTTTATCAACTTCTTATTTTTCACCCCTTCATAATTGTATTCCTATTTAGGTTAAAGCATCAAGCTAGCTATTACCACGAGTAACAGAGTTGAAGTTATAGTTCCTCACTTTTTCGCAGTAATTTATGAAGGTGATGCTTACTTATATCAGGACAACATACAACTTGTTACATGTAAGGTCGGAGAGTGATTCATATATATCATTCTATCATTGTACTCTTTCAGCCTAATTTAAAATTAATCTCCCTATTAATTAAGTGTAAAGATGTGCATATTGAATGTATTTCATCCAAGTACATGAATATGTTTATAGTGGCACGTACTGCGATCTGCATATTGAATGTATGGTTAGCGCGGCATATGCTGAGTCGACGGAGACCCTACTTCTCTTGTTAAAACAAGTAGAAAATGTCGAAAAAAGCGGTACATTCATTGAATTCCTTAACTAATCACCTCTGTGTACAAGAAAGCAAGATGTGAAACTGAAACTTTATTGAAGGGCGCTATGAATGATTCCACACCTGACATTAATCTTCCTGGAAGAGTAGCCATCAAATATCTCATGTGCTACTTGTAATACTTAACGGTACTTTAATTACATATTTTAGATCAAACATGAAAGAATACAAAATAAAAAATACAAAAAATGCCTAATTTCGGTCTTCGTAATTTCAAACGAGCTTTTCTGAAGTCGAAATGAGTGTGAATCTACCGCCGTCGTCATGAGAACTACTCACTGGAATGCAGGTAAGGTTTTTCTACAGTTTTCTCAAAGCATAAGCTCTCTTAACGGATCATAAAATTCTTATGCTTATGATTAATATGAGCAACTGTAAGAGACCTTAACTTTTTATATATAGCTTTCATGTCAAACTTTCCAATCACAGGTCCGATATGGGTCCGGTCTATACTGATTGGAATCCATTTTTTACCCAGACTTTATTCCATTAATTTAGATTATTTATTGGGTCACTTTGATATCTTTATCGGAATCAAATTATGTAACTTAACCGATAAGTTAATTAAAAACAGAAAAATGCAATTAAATATTATCCAACTTTATGGGAAATTACAAAAATATCTAACAATCTCCCCATTGGATTTAAAAATAGTTAAAAAATTCAATTAAGTCATGCTACTGTATTAGTCGATCAAGTTTAAAAAACAAAACATTTGATCAAAAGATAACGAAAATCCATCATTTCGTCCTGCAAGGCTTTCGATACCGAAAAGTATCAAATGCATGTGTCATATGCTACACAAATCCAATACAATCACATATTCCTAATACCTTACTAACATAAATGGGAAAATAGAGTGTGACAAATTAGGATGATACCTTTATGATCTAAATTTTATATCATCTTCGTTTATAGGCCTCAATGTCTCTAACTTTATGCTAAACCGCATATGCTAAACTACATCAGAGAAATCCTACTTTCTCTCACTGAATGCTAAACAATATTAAAGAAAACTTATTTTCTCTCACCAAATATTAAACTACATTAGAGAAAACCTTTATATTCTCCAATTGAATGCTAAACTACATTAGAGAACCTTTATGAGAATTTAAAAAAATTATATCCTTCTATGTCATGTCAAATTTCATGAATATCCGTTTAAAACCGTATGCAGCTAAATGACATAGGCATAAGGTCAATCTGTATATATTCTAATGACCTTTAAATGCTTAAGATCGACACAAATATTAAGACTTTTATATGTATTATGACAATAGACGATAACATGTATTGCTGAGGATAAACGATAATTATCTTTATTGATAAACCATCATACCATCATAATACATCAAATATATAAATATACATGGACAAACATAATGATTCCCTAACTAATAGTGTCTAAGGATGTTAAAACACCCATACTGTATGCTTGTGTCACAAACATAAGTGGATGAAGTCCTTTAGCTAAAGGATCGACGATCATTTCCTCAATCCTTAAATGCTCCAAACCTTAATGTCATCTTTTTGTATCAACACCTTTATGATCAAATAATTGACTTTTAAATGCTAAGACCCTGAGATATTCTTTGTTGTTATTAAACAACATAACAAGAATATTACCATAGTGCAACCAAATGGGTCTAGCTACTAAATCAATCATAGATAATTCAGAAATCAAGTTTTTGAGCTAAAACTATCTGTGAAGCAACCCCATAGCATACACTCTGCATGCATAGTCGAGGAAGTTATCCCTGTCTACTTGACACATTTCCACGACACTGTATCATCTGAAAACTTAAAACTATAACCTTAAGTGGACTTTCAATCATCCGAACACATGGCTAAAATCTAAATATGAATTTCCTATGAGGTTTAGTCTGTTGATTGTGCTATATGTCAACATTAATCCAAAACGACGTCGTTTTGGGTATCAATAATGGGGCTAGAATCTGACGATTTTTACCGACAGCTTTACCAACCGAAATGTGTGTCGGTAAAACTCCACCATTTATTTCAGCGACGAACTATTTGACTATCACAAAAGTTATATTCCTCAACTAACTTTGCCGATGTCTAAACTTATTCAATCGGTAATTTCAAAAGTTATTAATACCGTCGGTAATTTTCCGTTGCAAAATAACAATTTTCTTGTAGTGCTTGTAAGCAGAAGAATTTAAAATACTGACTCGAAAGGACACTGTGATGATTACATTTTCATCAGCACTCAAAAATTTCACAAACACAAGGGATACATCTTTATATTATCCTCACATTCTTTATGGGCATATGGTATGTGACAATATAGCATCAATAAATGCAAAAAATTGAATACACAGTCACATTGTCACATACTCATGCTGAAGACATTCTTTGAAAACTTCATTTGAGACTTTTATAAAGGAAAAATCTCATTAGAGCGACTATTGTGAATCATCGGATACTGAATCGACCATACCATTCTAGATACAAAAACCTCATATATCTCCCTTATGGCAAGTTCGTTGTACGAAAATTCACTCAAAAATAGCTTCAGAATGTCTTAAAACCTTTTCTGAGTAACTATTATATAATCCCAAACACTAAACAAGAGACTTGGGATATGAAAAGTTGAAGTATCTCCCTTATGTGATGTCTAAAGCATGAAAATTCATTAGAAATTGGATTCAGAATACCTTAATTCCTTTTCCTAGAATTAGAAAAGTGAAAAAATTCACTTTATGAATTTTCCGGACTTAGAAATTGACCCAAAACACCCCGGGGCACTCTTACAAGAAATGTAAAATTTTTGTTTTTTTAAAAAGCACTGTAGCAATTCCATGAGGCTGACGTTAGCCGCATGTGTTGCGGAGGGCGCGTGAAGGATACGTTTGGCACATGTCGAGCACGCGTAGCGACGCACATATGTGCCCATTGATGATTGCGCGTGTGTTGCAGGTGCCACATAGCTGTCTGGTTAGTATCGTGCTACGTGTTTGGCACATGTGACACATGCACCTGATTCGTCTCGCGTTCGTGCACACTGTTCACTACACGTGCCTAACGGTAAGGCTCACCCTCGTCGAAAAAAGGTGATTTTTGATGAGTTTCGGGTCAGTTTTTTTCACTTGTGGGCTTGTTTTTACCCCGTTTATCAAGGTTAAACACATGTATACTACTTTTAGAGAGACCTAGAAACAAAAGTTAGATCTCCAAAAACCTTTTGGAGAGAAAACTGAAAAATCTTTGTTTTTAACCACCCGATTTCGTTACCGCTCTGATATCATATGTAATATGTAACGGTACCTTAGTTACGTATCCCGGTTCGAACGTGAAAGGGCAACAAACGAAGAAATGCAGAAAATATCTGATTTTGGTTTCCGTAATTTTAAATGAGCTTTTTGAAGCCAAAATAAGAGCGAATCTACTGTCGTCTTCACAGGAATTACTCACCGGGACGCAGATAAGGTCTTTTTACAATTTTCGTAAAACATAAACTCTCTTAACATGTCAGAGAATCCTTATGTTTATAATTGATATGAACAACTGTAGGAGACCTTAACTTTTATATATAGCTTTCATATTGGACTTCCTTATCACAAACTCGATATGAGTTTAGTTCATACTGATTGAGATCTATTTTCTACCCTAACTTTGACATATTGATTTAAATCATTTATTAGGTCATTTTATTATCATTATCCGGATCAAATTATATAACTTAATCGATAAGTTATTTAAAAACTGAAAAATGCAATTAAATATTATCCAACTTTATGAGAAATTACAAAAATATCCAACATTCCTTGCATCTATTTCTGTGCTAAACTCCACAATTGTCGTACCTAAACAATCGCTTGTTTTTTTTGTTTTTATTTTATTCCTATTGATTTATTTATTTTTAATTCATAGGAAAGAACATTAGCATGTCCATTTATTGCATTATTACATCTGACCATTTTCTAGATACTATCAATAACTTATTATAACTATATATTACTTTGACCGAAATTTAGAAGGAAAAGAGTAACAAAGACAGAACCAGGAAAAGAAGAAAAGAAGGAAGAAGAAGAAAACGACAGCTGGTATTAAAAGGGCATACTTTCTTGAAACTCGTTTAGTTTTTAAAAGTGACTTGCAACTTCCACACGGATTCCACGCGGCTTAATGTATCTTTTGATGTACATGTTTGCGAGAAAATGATACGACCCAGTGGCCTATTAAACAAATACAATTTCCTAGATACTTGTGAGTTGAACTTATAGTCTTTGTATATTACATGGCAGGACTTATTTGGTAGGTTACCCTTTCATCCTAGTGTGATATGGCTGATTAATTTCAAACTGGCGTCAAGAATACATTATATCAAGTTTCAGTTGTACTTACCAGGAAAGCAGAAATTATGGGATCGACGTAGGACCGGCAGCCTAGCTAGGACGTCTACAACTTTGTCAAGGTCTAGTTGCGACTGGAGTCAATATATCTACTCTTAAATTTGGCCAATTCCTAGCTGTTAGCATCAAGATCCGGGAATCACTTGATCATACACGTATTTAGATAGTGATTCAATTCCAACTTTTACGTACGAGTTCACATCTACATTTCAAGCTATGACGACATGAACCTTATTTGGGCTGGTCACTTACGTTTCCTAAAAAAAATTACAATAAATGACGAGCCAGACCTAATTGTTCGAATTCCCACAGGATTTTGCTTTCCGAAACCCTAATAACGTGCCTTAACTGTCAGGCAATGGACTAAAGATACACACTCTTCATCAATTTGATAAGAAGCTAATCGTCTTTCGAAATAAAATTTATGGTCTTCCCAATATTCAAACTCGATCACTTTCAAGACAATTCTAATCCAACCATTTCAAAGTCTCTAATCTTTAGACACCTACTTAATTAGTTGCCACTTTGATCATATGCCAGTTTATTTATGAAGATTTGGTATATAAATATCACTTAACACATTATTACATTTTCACTTTTTTTTTTGGATATTATGCGAATAAGATTTCATAAAGATTAAGTTGAAATCTTGCTTTGGCTTGATAAGGTTGCTTTACTTTGATGTAGAGATTGGTTGTTTTTAATTATAAATTTACTAGCATTTGCCAAGAAGATTCATGGTAAAAATCGTCACATTTTCCTATACGATTTTTATTTTCACATCTCTTGAGAGCCCGTTGGCTTCAAGTTTAACACACGGATCGGGTCAATAGGTCAAGGTCTTCGGGCTAAGTAATGGTCAAGGACTCTCAATGGACATCCTATTGGATTAGGTTAAACTCTGATGACTATTCATTCATCAGTTGGTAGTTGGAAATTACACTTCACGACGCCGAAAGCTACTAATCGTTCTTTCTAGTGTGAACAATGGAGATCCTTTCTTCACGCGTCTCTAGAGAAAATGTCTAAAGTATTTAATTTGTTGAATCTTAATTAGTATCCATACGCTTGACCCACATTTTACAACCGATTTTGTTGAACTCAATGGAATTTTATGATACTTGCTATGATAGTGAAACCTGAAATTATTGTCTTGTTGACTTCTTTGATTCTTATGGCAAGTTAAAGTCTCATCTTCTTTATGATTATAATTAAATTCGAATTTTGATATAAGAAATAAATCCTCCTTTAATACAAAAGGATTAGCATGGTCGTAAAAAGGTTCAGGCGTCGTAATTAACACCACAACCTTATCAATGACAGTAAAAAGTTCAAATAAAAAAAAAGACGGTGGTAAAAGAAAGTCGACACCAAAAGTCCCCCATCAAGCCAATTAAAAAAGCTTACTTCGGTTGAATATTGGGGTCTCACCGTTTCAATTCAATACCGCGTTTGACATTATTGAGAAGACGAACACGTACTTGGGACATTGTATCGAAATACCTTCTCAAAATTCGGGCTACCCAACTCGCCGGTTAACCCAAAAAAAACAAAAACAAAAGACAAGACCCGGATCCTCCACGCCGGTTAACCTTATATTTACCCAACATTGAATATTCGAAATGAATCTAAAAGTTTTGCTTTTACTGTAAATGACGAACCCAATTCATTGACAAAATAAGCACAAATGTACTTTATTTTACTTGCTGATTGGAAGGATATAGGAACAGACCTTCATTCGTAATAGTTCTAGTTCTTACAAATCATGGACGTGAAAAGTTATGAGCAGTTGACTACATGCAAATAAAAAGTATAGCGACAACATGTTGGTTTTTCACAAATTCCTGCAAGACTTTAGATTAATTGCTACATCTTACTTAAATTACAGCAACATGGGGGTGATACTCATTCATATCATTAGTAAGATGTTGCAAGCATTCAAGTTGCTATATACATTAGAATCTCGATAAAATGTAATAAACATGCATCTCGTTTATTTGGTTTGTACACATTCTGCTATTTGTTGGGCATTTTTTACTTTTCCCACAAAGTTGAACAATATTTAATTATATTTTTTAGTTTTTTAATAATTTATCAATTAAGTTACGTAATTTGATCTGGATAAAGATATTAAAGTAGCCCAATAAATTATCTACATCAATGGGTTGAAGTTCGGGTGGAAAATAGATTCCGATCAGTGTGGACCGAACCCATATCGAGTCTGTGATAGAGAAGCCCGATATGAATGTTATATATAAAAGTTAAGGTCTCATGCAGTTGCTCATATCATTTGTAAGCATAAAGATTCTCTTACTCGTTAAGAGAGCTTAACGTTTTGAGAAAACTGTAGAAAGACGTTGACTCCGTTTCGGTGATTAATTCCTATGAAGATGATGGTGGATTCGGGCTCGTTTCGGCTTCAGAAAGCTCGTTTGAAGTTATGGAATTGAAATCAGGCATTTTCTACATTTCTTCATTTATTGCCCTTTCATGTTCGATCGGAGATACGTAACTAATGTATCGTTACGTGTTATATGTGGCACCAGAGTGATGACGTGATCGGTGTTTAAAAATGAATATATTGCATGAAAGTAGTATACATGTATTTAGTCTTGATAAATGGGGTAAAAACAAGCCCGGGAGCTCAAAAATCTAACCCAAAACTTGCATTTTCCTGGCGAGGGAGTGACTCACCATCAAGAGCGATAGGCGCGGGTGTCGTGACTAGCGCAGGTGATATATGCACCAGACTTATGGAGAAATATCGACCGAACGGGTGTAACACACACACACCAGTGTCGATAGGCGCATTTGCTATGGCACGTGTCTAACATGAACCTTTCAAACTAACGTGTCGGTTGACGTCAGTTGTATGGATTTGCTACAGTAAACTAAAAAAACACACACAAAAATTTCAGATTTTCTGTAAGAATGTGTCGAGATATTTTAGGTCAGTTTCCAGGTCTGAAAAATGTATAAAGTGAAAATTTCCATTTGTGGATTTATTACATTAGAAATAAATTAAAGTTTAATTATAGAAAAGGAATTAAGGTGTTCTGAATCTGATTTTGAGTGAATTTTCATGCTTCGGATGTCACATGAGGGAGATATTTCAAGTTTTTGTGTCTTAGGTTTCATGTTAAGTGTTTAGGATTGCATGATAATTACTCGAAAAAGGAATTAAGACATTTTGAAGGAATTTTTAGTGAATTTTTGTGTAACAAACTTTTCATAAGGGATATACATGAAGTTCTCATGTCTTGAGAAGTCAGTTGAGTGTTTAGTGACGCACGATAATCACTCTAATGAGATTTTTCAGTTATAAAAGTCTCAAATTAAGTTTTAAAGAATGTCTTCAGTATGAGTATGTGACAATGAGACTATGCATTTGAGTTTTTTTTTTGCATTTATTGATATTACATTGTCACATACTATATGCCCATAAAGAATGTGATGATATCATAAAGATGTATCCCTTATGTTTGTGGACTTTTTTGAGTGCTGATGAGGATGTAGTCACAACAGTGGTCTTTCAAATTAATATTTTGAATTGTTCTGCTTGCATGTTAAGGGATGTCTTTGATCTCATGTTTAATTATTTTGCCCACAGTTGTTAGTCTTACATGAGATTTTGATATGTGCATAAAGGCATTGGATAGAAGAAAGTCGTTGCTTGAATGACCTATTCACCTACAGGTGATAATGTCATAAGAGTTGATGGTTTGTACTATGATCGCTTTTATGTGGAGGTCTAATTGCATATATTATGTATTCAGCCCACAGGTGATAATATGTGTGACCAGATTCTTGATAAAAATACTATTAATAGCTTTGAGTATTATTGTTGTCCTACATTTGTGCTGATATAAACATTGTCATTTTGCAGTTACCTTTTTAGTCAACAATATCGATGTCACCATTAAAACCCTGACCGGTTTCAATATGAAGAGGTGGACAGAAGATGCATTGAACGTTATGGAGATAGCAGAGGTGGAGATGGCCTCTACAAGCTCGAGAGCTTATAAAGCAGCCTATGAAGCTTGGGATCGGTCTAACAGATTAAGTCTTATGACCATTACAAGATACATACCTGACCATCTGCTTAGTGGGCTTCTGGGCACAAACATAGCGAAGAGTTTCTTGATAATGTCTCTTAGAGATACATGATCTCACCTAACGTTGAGATTAGTGCCTTGATGAAAGAATTATTTTCTATGGGGTATATGGGAGAAGGGGGTGATGGAGTACATATCAAGAATGATCCATCTTCACAGTAAACTGAAGATGCTGAATATTCATCTTCCTAATGTCTTCATAGTTCAATAGACTCTGAATACACTCCTTCCAGAGTTTAGTAATCTAGTGATGAAATATTACTCGCTGGATGAGGAATGGAACTTCAATGCTTTGATTGACCTCTTTCAGCTACATGGAAAATAAAGTTAAAAGGATGCTTGTACTATGAAGTCAGGAGGAGCAAAGTTATCTTCCTATTATTACATGTAGATGATATATTGCTCACGTCAAATTACTTGACCAGTTGTATGAGGTTAAGCAATTTTTGGTCAAGAACTTTGACATGAAGGACTTTAGCGTAGCATCTTTTGTCTTAGGTATTTAGATTCATCGGGATAGATCTCAATACTCATAAAGCCTTTCATAAAGTGCATACATAGAGTATGTGTTACAAAGGTTTAATACAATTATTTGTAAACCTATTATAGCATCAATCTCTTATAGTGAGAGATTATCTTTGGCATATTTTCCAAAAAATAAAATAAAGAGAGAGATTATGAAGAATATTCCTAAAACTAGTATAATTGATAGCTTGAAGTATGCTCGGGTAACTACTAGGCGAGACATTACATTTATTGTTTGAATGTTTGGTCAATATCTAGTTAACCTAGGGGTAGGCCATAGGAATGCAATCAAGCAAGTGTTAAGATACTTAAAGGGAACTAAGGATTATATGTTGACATATAGAAAAGTCAATAGACTAAACCTTGTAGATAATTTAGATTCATATTTAAATGGATGATAGAAACTACACTTAACGTTACAATTTGAAGTTTGCAGATGGTACAATGTTATGGAAGAATGTCAAGAAGACATGGGTGACTTCCTAAACCATGCTTATGGAGTGCATGCTAAAGGGCTGCTTCATAGACGGTTTGACTCATAAACTTAGTTTTTCTGAGTTGTCTGTAGTTGATTTAGTGGCTAGACTTATTCATTTGTAATGTGATAATCTTGTTGATGTGATGTTTAATAACAACAAAGAATATCACAAGGTCTTAAAATTTGGAGGTCAAAGAGTTGACCACAAATGAGTTGATATGAAAAGGTGGCATTAAGGTTTGAAGCATTTAAGAATTGAGGAAATGTAAGTTGATCCTTTAATTACTGGGCTTTGCCCACTTGTGTTTGAAATATAAGTATACAATATAAGTGTTTTGAAGTCCTTAGACACTGTTAGTTAAGGGGATCGTTATGTTTTCTCCATGTACATTTGTACATCTATACATTTGATGTATTTTGACAGTATGACGATTCATCAATAAAGATGATCATCGTTTGTCCTTAGTAATACGTGTTATCGTATGTTGTCATAATACGTGTAAAAGTCTTAAGATTTGTGTCAATCTTAAGTATTTAAAAGTTATTGGGCATTTATACAAATTGACCTTGAATCTAGGTCACTTGAATGCATATAATTTTATACGGATATCCATAAATTTTTATAAGACATAGGGATAAAATTTTTTAATCCTATAAAGGTTCTCTAATGCAGTTTAGCATTCAGTTGGAGAACATAAAGATTTTCTCTAATGCTATTTAGCATTCGATGAGAGAAAACAAGTTTTCTTTAATGTTGTTTAACTTTGGTAAGAGAAAACAAGATTTTTCTAATGCAGTTTAGTATATGCAATTTAATTAATATAAAGTTAGAGAAATCGAGACTTACAAACGAAGATGATATAATTTTAGATTATACAGGTATCATCTTAGTTTGTCACATTCCATTTTTCTATTCAGGTTAGTGAGATATTAGATATGCGTGATTGTATTGGATTTGTGTCACATATGACACATATATTTGATATTTTTTGATATCGAAAGCCTTGTAGAACAGAATTATAGACTTTTATGATCTTTGAATCAAATGTTTTGTTTTTAAACTTAGTCGATTAATACAGTAGCATAGCTTAATCGAGCTTTTAAATTACTTTTAAATTTGAGTAAGCACTACAATTAAGTATTCTCCAAGGGGAAGAATGATGGATATTTTTTACTTTTTTTCGTAAAGTTGGACAATATTTAATTATATTTTTTAGTACGTCAATAATTTATCAGTTAAGTTACGTAATTTGCTCTAGATAAAGATAATAAAGTGACCCAATAAATGATCTAAATCAATGACTCAAAGTTTGGGTAGAAAATGAATCCTGATCAGTGTGGATCGGACTTATATTGGGCGTGTGATGGAAAAACCTGATATAGATGTTATATATAAAAGTTAAGGTCTCTTGCAGTTGTTCATATCATTCGTAAGTATAAGAATTCTTGAACCTATTAAGAGAGCTTATGTTTTGAGAAAACTGTAAAAAGATATTGACCTTGTTTCGGTGATCAATTCCCGTGAAGACGGTTATAAATTCGTGTTTGTTTTGATTTCGGAAAGCTCATTTGAAGTTATGGAACCAAAATCAGGTATTTTTCGTATTTTTTCATTTATTGCCTTTTCAAGTTTGATCCGGAATACGTAATTAAGGTATTATTACATGTTACACTATTAACTAGTTAAAATGGACACTTTCTCAAATGTTGGGACTTGCGTTATAATTATAGCAACAAAGCAAGCAACTGCGCTTATACTTTACTGATGCAATTACACCACTACGATGGAGCAAATTTTATAGGAATAAGCTAAAAATGACCTGGATTATGGGTGTAACAGTGTCAAATAAAAATTTACTAACAGCCCAGACGGACTGATAGCGTGAATTCAAGTTAACTAAATTAAAATACTTGAATTTATATTAATGTGGCGTTATCTTTTAATTTGAAGATTTCGTATGACCAAAAAATATTCGTCTTCCCAAGGTTCGACCTTAGAGTCGGTGCATTTTATGAAGTCTTTTAACTTGTGGGGATGAACTAATACAAGACATTCCAAGTCTTATTGTTATCAGCCATTAGTTAAATGGGAACCTGATGGAAAGACAACAAATAGTTGTTAGATGGACAAGTAAATGACTGAGGCCGACATCATTCAGTGTTACCGAATTCAAACCCCAACAGACTACTATGTTAACCGAGGCCGACATTATCGAATTCAAACCCCAATAGAGTCCTATGTTAATCGAGGCCGACATCATTCGGTGTTATCGAATTCAAACCCCAACAGAGTGCTATGTTGTTAAATACGGATTTTTTTTTCTAGTAAGTCTGATTAGAAACATATTCATGGATAGTTGGAGCAGTAACTGAGCGTAGCAAGTAGTTAAACAAAGTTACAGGTTGAACTCGATCTTTTCCGTGTACGTGTATGTGAATGTTTATGTATGCATATATGTAACATGAAAATAAAAAAAGAACATTGCATGTTGTTGATAATATGGTCCGTGGGCATTTGATATTGACTATGCCGGTTAACTTGGGCCCACAAGTCTTGACCTGGGTCGAATTTCAAAGTTACCGACTGTTGTGTGCTGACAAGTAATCAACCTTCCTAATTAAGCTGTCATACTGGGCACTTATATTTTCATTTCTATATGTAAAACGAAATAGCGCCTACAAGATGATGACCCACAGGCCACAGCTGACGGCTATTTTATTCTATTGCATATCATATTCGTGTTACTTCCTCGCACTTTCCGAATTACCGGTCAATTCATTGGCAAGTACCTCCCTCCTTCTCCCTTCTATATAATCAATCCTATTATTGAAGACTTTCTCTCATCCACTTGACCAATTTCAGACCTCTTTTGCCACACTACCATTTCCCTATACCAAGTTGCGTACAGTTTGTTTCAGAGCTCCAAATATCCACTAATGGACTCTAAAAGGGGGAACATTTCGCTTGACCTCAACCTCAATCCAACTCCAGTAAGTGTTCTAGCATCATAACTGTTCGTTTTCCGTTTTAAAAATCTTTCCATATCTTGCTTGCTTTATATTTTCAGTTATTTACAAATTGTATGTATTCAGAAGAGAGAGTTTAACGAAGTTAGCCAGTTGGAACAGGATCTCCCAGTTAAAGATGAAGTGAGTTCTAATTCTTTTGCCGCAACTTGCAAGTCCTCTTTCTGGCTGCTCAATTTGCTTCACCATGCTTGTTCCTTCTTTCGTTCCTAACTCTTCTTGTGAAATTACTTCGAGAGTGAGATTTTACTAATGAAGAGGTGCACAAGATTTCAAGTTTCAGTTTGCTTTCCAAATTGAAACGAAATGCATGGTTTACAATTCCATTACGTTACGTTGACCTGTAGATTTGAGGACCATCATAGCTGTTTAGTCCATATTCCATATACTGGAGAGCAAACGAATAAGAACATTAGGATATAACTTATATATTACCTAGTGTCTAGTGACATCTTCACTAATGACTTGCAGGCTATAATTCACTTCAGTTTCCTGATATCTTTGAACATTAGAATCAGCCTCGAGATGTCTGTGATAATTTTAAATTCGGTTCTAGCAGATCACGAGCGTTTTGGTGGAGGAGTTGAATCGGATGGCGACTGAGAACAAGAAGCTAACTGAGATGGTTACCTTGGCTTACCAAAGATACGATGCTTTGCAGAGACAAATCAATGATTTGAGGAGCAAGAGTTCGGAGAACGAACATGTAATGTCAAGGAAGAGAAAAGCTGAGAGTGAGGACTACTATAACAACCTGACTGGAATTAATAAGAACACAGAAAGCAGCTTTAGTGACGAGGAGGCTTGCAAAACGCCAAGGCAAAATATCAGAATAAAGAACTCAACGATTTATTTTCGGAATACTGATCCATCCGATACAAGCCTTGTAAGTAGCTTGACTGAACTTGCCATTTATTTTGATCGTGAGAAACATACTGATATTCTTCTTCTACTTGTTTATGAATTTGTTTGCTATTTAGGAATTATAGATAGGGAACCTTGTATCACTCGTAAATTACTATTGATAAAGCAACTGGATTTGTTTTAGGTTGTGAAAGATGGATATCAATGGAGGAAATATGGCCAAAAAGTCACCAGAGACAACCCTTTTCCTAGGGCTTACTTTAGATGCTCCTATGCTCCAAGTTGCCCGGTTAAAAAGAAGGTAAACCCACTTTCTCTTTTGTCCTAATTAATGGTGCTATTTAAAGGTTGATGTTAATTTCAATTTTCATCTACAGGTCCAAAGAAGTGCTGATGATCCTTCCATCTTAGTGGCCAGCTATGAAGGAGAGCACAATCACAATCACAAACACCATACTCAAGCTGCACTAAAATTTAGCTCCACAACCTGCGACCCTGCTCTAGTTCCTGCTCCAACATCTATAGCAGTTTCAGGTGGAAGTTGTATAAATCTAGATTTGAGTCAAGCTGGAATTTCAAATAATGCTAAAATGACTGCCCAACAACTAGAAACCCCAACAGTACAGCAAATATTGTTGCAACATATGGCTTCTTCATTGAAGAGAGATCCAAATTTCGCTGAAGCACTTGCAACAGCTCTTTCGGGAAGATTATACCATGCCTGGACATAGAAATATGGTGAATCCATAGAAGTTGTACTGTATGAGTTCTTGCAAATTTGCTACATAGATCTTAGTGCAAGTCACACTTGCATGTACATAAGCGATTGAAACTAAGGCCAAAACAAACAAAGACAAAAAAACAAAAGGGGTTTCTTCTTCTCCATACTGTGTAACAGATGCGTGATTTTGATCGAGCTCAAGGTAAAGTGGATAATTGCAGTTACTGAGAAAAAAAACCCAATCAGGCAATTGACGAGAAACTTGAGTCACAGACTGAGCAAATCATCAAAGGATTCGAAGACAGCAACTACCGTTTCAAAGATTTTCGACCTCCAACCGCAAGAACGTATCTAAATAAGAAAGATAAAGAAATATTCAAGAAATAAATTTGCCAAAAGAGGATCGCTGAGGGCAAATGCCTTGCTAGAGAAGCTATTATTCGTAATTACGGCCTTTTCAATACTTTAAGGTTTATTTACGATATGTACAAACAAAGCATAAGTGTTAAGTAACATCCTCAAATATAATTTAGCAAAAGAAAACACTAAAATGAGCAGAATTTTGCTGTCTAAAGTGAAAATCATATATAATAATAAATTGATTTACTTTTTCATGTGAAAGTATTGAGGAGGCAAATTAATAAAAAATCAATCAACAATAAGATATTTGGTTAGTCATATCGGTGAGTGAAGTTAGTAAAATTCATCATCTTTTATTGGATTTTACGTCGTGATCTATAGATTTAATTATGTGACAAGTCTACGATTGTACATCGTATAGCATATGAGACCATATGTATGTGTGTTTGTATCTTATCAAATGTGATATTGCAAGATTGTTTGTCTCATTTTATCAAGCTCATGAATGAAAGTCTTATTTTATATTAAGTTGAGCATGAGACCATATGTCTGCGGTTGTGCTTCTTATTAAGTGTGAGACTACATGTTTGCAGATGTGTAACTTATCGGTTACACGACTACAAGTTTGCTTCTTATTAGGCATAGGAACCTATGTTAACAAATTGGTGTGTTGTGGAGCATAATATCGCAAGTTAGTGACTTTAAATGTAGCTATGTTGATTATCCAACCCTGTTTTAAGACTTTCGGTGATCCTTGACACTTTTATAGTTCATAAGAATGACGACTGAGTGGAGATAATTAAGACACGTAACATTCAGATAAAGCTCTTTTGTGGAGACATAACTGTGTAGGTTACTACAAACTCATGTTCTTTATTTATACGACTATATGTATCAACCATGTAAGTCTCTAGAATATTGTGAAGAAGGACATGAAGGGTGAAGACATGCACGGTTGTGTACAAGCTCGTACTTGTAACATACACAACTATGTATAACGATCGTGTAACTCTCTATAATCGTGTATATCTACGAGTTAGGCAATGTTAAAAGAGACATGATTACTTACATAGTCGTGTATGTGATTGTGTACAGTGTAAAAAAACTTATTTCGGGATATAAAAGAGAAAAAAACGTTGGTTTAAATACGGTGTGCATCCAAAACATAAAAAAGTTAGAAAAAAAATAGAGAGAGAAAGTAAAAAGATATTCTCATCTTTTTTTAATTATTTTTTGGATTGCCAACTTTAGTTTCAATCTTGAAACTTGGTGAGACAACTTATGTTTGTGGGGTGAGATATTATTTCAAGCAAAGTTCAATTGCTCAAAATTAAACTTTGTAAATTCTTGTTTGAATTTAGTGGATTTACTTGTCAGTTTAGCTTGTAACTTTCCTCTCTATACTGGAGGGTTTTCAAAGTAAATCTTGGTGTTTATTTCATTATTAAGTTTCTTATTCTTATATTGATTAGTTAGTTAAAGTTTAAGATTGTTTTTTGTTTGTTTGTTAATCTTTAGTTGATTTTTTAAAGAGTTGTGTTATTGACACCCAACAAGTAGTATCAGAGCCATCATGATGAAAGGTATAAAGCTCTATAGTCAAGTCGACCTTAACAAACTACTCTATTTGGAGGCCTGTGATGGAGGACCTTATATACTGTAAGGATCTCGTCGATCTTATTGATATGGACAAAGGTGTTAATGATGACGTTTTTTTTCAAAATCTGAGAAGATGTTAGATAGAGAATGAGAAAAAAGAAAGCAAAAAGCTCTGGGAATGAATTGACAGTAGATTGATATTATGCTAGTATATTTAACTATATGTCTCAAGAAATTGCTCTTTTTGAGTTATGTAAAAAGCTAATAGGTCTCTATAAAAGGAAAAATATCCATAATAAAGCCTCTCTAATTAAAAAGGCTAGTAAACTTGAAGTTGAAAGTTGAGAAATCTATGCTAGAGCATCCAAATGATTTCTAGGATATAATCAATAAACTTACAATAATGAAAATCATTTTTGTTGTTAAGTTTGCTATCGAATAATTGGGAGACATTAGTGGTGACAATTAGCATCTTAGCTCTTCAAGGTGTGTTTGGTAGTCAAAGAGAGTATTTTAGTGAAGAAATTAAAAGAAAAGAAATGAGAGAAGACAACATGCATAGAGATGTTAATGGATCAACCCAACCTTAGGCTATGGTGGCCCGTAGCCTGGCTCACCATAACTTTTTTTAAAGAAAAACGTAAAAATGATGACCATTTATAGTGTTGGGCTAGCCCGTGGCCTGTCCAACCTTGGCCTTTGGCCTACTCATGGCCCGATTAACCCGGGCCCGGTCGGGTAGGATAGGTCGAGTCTTTTTTGACATTCCTAAACATGTAGACTTTCATGATAGAAAGCAGAGGAAGGAGTAATAGCAGAGGTCCTAAATGACATGGCAAGTTTAATAACCAATCAAAGTCTAGAGGTGACAAATAGATGAAGACATGCCATTGCTGTGATAAGCTAGGACACATCAAGAGGTTCTACTACAAATGGAAGAGGAAAAAGAAAAAAAAACATCAAAATGATAGAGATGATAAGAATATAATCACAACTGCTACAAGCACAGATAATGAGGTTTCCCTAGTTTATGCGATAAGTGAATGTCTCCATGTTAGTGATTTAGGTTTTGAGTGGTTGATTGACATTAGAGCTTTGTATTACCATGTTCCAAAAATAGAGTACTTCTCAAAATATAAAAGTGGAGACTTTAGGAGCATATAGATGGGTAATCAAAGTTTTGCTAACATTTCCAATATAGGTGATATCCGAGTTTAAACAAACATTGAATGTTTATTGACTTTGAGACATGTATGACATATCCTTGATTTAAGGCTAAATTTGTTATTGACAAATGTGTGAGATCAAGAAGGATTCTAACACACTTTAGAGGATAGGAAGTGGAAATATCTAACCAATTTACTCAATCAGCAACAATTATGTAAATAAGGATGAAGAAGTTTCTTAATATAAATCAATTAAACAATTGAAAAATAATTAAAGAGGAAAAAGAGAATGCAAATTGATTTATAGTGGTTTAACAAACAACCCTTGCCTATATCCACTCATAAAGATCTTTTTAGAATTTTATTATAATTCTTCTTTTAAGGAGAATAATAACTTTTGTATAATTTTTCTAGCTATGTAAAGAGAAACCCTTATTACAATCTTCTTTTACGGTGAAGAGGAACCTTAATCTCACTTGTATAACCCCCAAGTACAATGAAATATTCCCCAAGTCAAATATTATAACTAAAATTCCTCACTTTATCACTTGATATCTCCAAAATAGCTCACCCACATAAATATGAAATAATGATGCTCCAATGTTAAAAAGCACTGTTAAATGTGTGTATACGACATCCAAAACTTTCATAATGCGAAAACCAATGAGAAAACATCTATTTATAGGTTTTGGTTCCCTTCAAAGTCATTGGAGCTAGATATTAGCCATTACAACAATTAAATGCAGAATACTGGTCAACCAATATAGCAAATTGATCGACTTATATGTATTAATAACACTAGATTTAATAACCATTGGAAAACTGGTCACCCAGTAAGCATATTGGTCAACCGATAGGACACATTGATTTACCAATACAAACTCACAGTACATCAAATTTAATAACCTTAACCTATATTGGTCGACCATTAAATCATATAGATCAACCAATAACCCCTAAAAACATGATTTTAAAAACTTTAAATGCTCAAAATCAAAATTTTAATCCAATTATGATTTAAAAAAATTCCCAAAATGTTCCCGAAAGAGTATTTGAAATATCAAGACGTTTTCTTATGAAAATCAAAAGCTTAAGTGCCTTTTGATGAATATAAAGACTTATGCAATAAAATGAAATAAAATTTTTATGTATGGTGAGCCTTTTAAGGCATCAAATTAACAAAGTGAGATTACGATAAATATTACAAACTAAAGAATGACCTTGATAGGCCTTGAACTTGTTTTGCCTTTAGTTTGATATTCATTTCAACGGTTGTAAACTTCATGTTTTCTTTATCAACTTTATAAGATGTCTTCTTGAGTTTATAACTTCATTTTGTTCTTATATTACTTTTTTTTAAATAATAAACTCATTAGTAGTAATTATGTTTTGTTATCATTAAAATACCGATTGGAACATGCCTTGGTTCAATAACCTTAATGTCTTTTATAAGCTCAAACTTATCGCTAGCTAAGATTTTAGTGTCAATATAAATAAGTAGCGCAATAAAATTAAAGCCATTAAATTGAAGGAACAAAGAGGAATTAACATTGACCTATTGAAACCCTCTGTAAAAAATTGTAGTTGATATATTTGAATACCACTTTCGACTGGCTTGCTTACGACTATAAAGAGATCTTTTAATCTTACAAACTTGAGAGATTGAGCTAAAAAACCAAGAGGAATTTTCATGTATACTTCCTTAATCAAATTGTCATGCAAAAAGATCTTATCTATGTCAAGTTATTCAAGATGTTAGTTATAAATAGTGACATGTGTATATAGCATACACAATTTTATCATTTTAACCACAAGACTAAATGTATCAAGATAGTCCTCACTATGTTGTTGTATGTATCTCTTAGCTACAAGACGTGCTTTAAGTCTCTTAATGGAGCTATAAGCTTTATGATTGATCTTATAAACCCATTTGCAACTTATGGGTCGTTTATTAGTTGGTAAAGTAATTAACTCCTAAGTGTTATTAGTTGCAAGAGCTTGAATTTCAGCTTCCATGGCAACTACCCACTCTAATGATTTAACTGCCCATTTATAAGTTTTAGGTTCTGTCATGGTAAAGAGTGATATGGAAAACTGTTGTGATTATGAGAAAGTTTGGAATAAGATAGAACAGAAGAAAGAGGATGGGGAGCACCTGATAACTATAGTTAAGAATAGGATGAATGAATTGACCATTCACCGTATGGATTTATAGGCTGATAATGGTAGTCTTGTAAGAAGAGGCCAGCTAGCGTATTATTTAAAAGCGCTTTAAAGCTTAAGATGAATCAGACATAGGTAAATATGAAGGTAAAGGTGATGGTGTTTAGATTAGAGAGATGGTATGTGATTTTGTGGAGGAATTGTACATATTTTATCTATCATAAAAAATTGTTTACTTAAAAAACCTAGTTTCATAATCCTTCTCCATCAAAAGTTAGAAACTCTACTTTATTGAATCAGGTAGGAAGGGTGTAATTATTAGCTCATTAAAATTCTCCAATGTGGAACTCTGGAGGCCTTCTATCCTCTTCCATTAGTTTTGAGCTATGATTCCTCTCCAAGTGTAACTACATTATGAGCTCTTTTAACTCATCAATTGATCTTTCATCCCTTGTGCCTTCAAATTCTCTTCTAGTTTTTGCAAATCTTGTGATCTCATTCCTTTTGCCATCATTTTCCTAAGAATCGAAGTGCTTTAGTAACAAATTGATACGATTTAAACTATGAGATTTTTGATCTTTAAAGTGAAATAATTGTTAACGAATTACAAGAATTTCAATAATCAAATAAAAAGGCGAATAGAGAGAGAAATAAGTACAAGAGAAGTCTTTTAATTTTATTCTTCTATTCATTACAGGCAAAGCAATGATTATTATAATCGGTGTTCATCAAAAGCTACATTGCGAACACATGTATCCATCTAATGACACTGTTTCATTGATTCTTTGTTATGTACAATTCAACACCATTTTACCTTTATCCTACTAACTCATTTAATGTCGTTTCTTCTATCATCTTCCTTCTCTTATCTTTTCTAGCTAAACTTAGCTATGAGCTATATTTTCTAACTAAATTGAGCTATAAGCTGTGACAAATATTACATGATCTCTTATAAAAGTTGAATGTTTGTAAACTCGATAGCATTGCACAAAAAACATACAATTCCACTCTAACAAAAACCTTACCAATTTAGGTCATATTGAGAGGCTTCCAAAGTACAGTTTTCTTTTTTCGAAAAATAGAAAGATGAGGTTGTTGTTTCTCAAGAAAACAAAGCATCTTGTTGAGGGGCATGTGTGAGATTTTGGTAGAATGCAGGTATAACATTTATGGAAATATTAGATAAAACCATGATTTTGCGAATATACGATTTCTTTACACTACATTGTTCCTCACTTTTGGGTTTTTAATATAATATTTTATTTTAAAAAATCTTCTTATTCAATATTTTATCATAATCAAAATGAAATTACATATAGTAAAAATGAATGTAATTATCTTGTAAAAACTTCATAATTTTGCAAATCTTTGAAACAATTCCACATAATTTTTCTATGAAACTTGGAAGGAGGGTTTGAATAATAAAATATGACTCTACTTGGTCTTAACTTGTCTAAAAGTTTAGATTTATGGATTCACATTGTTAACTCAATATGAAAGTAACTCTAATAATTATCTTTTAATATAATAATCTATTATATGATATTAAAGTGTCAATCAATGAATAATAAGGGTTAAAGTCAAATTTAGATTTTTAAAATTTTAAGGTTCATAGTTAATATTTTCAAAAATTATTGGCTTTCTTTTTCAACTCTCGTAAGATGTATTCTTAAATTAAAATATTATATGGAATGAATTTTATCATCTTTAAAATTAAAATTATGCAAAAAATATTTTATATTAAATTTTCATTATAATATAAACGAGACTAATATATATTTGCATTAAGAAATCTTTTTAATGTAAACATTGCCTAAACGTAATATCTTCTTAGGATCTTACCAGGGAAGAGAATTAAGTGCAAGTTTGAAATTATTTAGAATAGTAAATATATTCTAAAACAAGCCATTGCCACCTCTAGAACTTTGGTCTTAAAGGATCGTAAGTTACCAAAAGTATTTCGAAGTATGCGTTATTGTTAATGTCAATCCATCAAACAAAAGGTATTAAAGGAATGACCAAATGTGAAAGGCATCTTTTTGAGTTTAGATAATTAGATATCCCAGGTAACAGCGTTTTATTGACGTTAGTTCATAATTGAAGATTTTCAGAACTTTCGAATCTAAAGGGCCGTTTGAATGTTTGAATTAGAGTTGAAACCTAATCAGTTTCAATTCTAACAGTAGACCGTGGTAACATGATCGAGGAGTTGATGAAATTGGGGATAACTAGTTTTTTGATGATGTATTCCTTTGACGCTCGTACATACTTCTAGGCCACTCATGCGCGTATGGCTGAAATTATTGACACAAGCAACACTCCCTGATGGTTTTTGGGTTTACCAGAAGTCTTTTGATCTTCTTCCCGGAAACTACCCATCAATTTCAATTTAAAGGTCAACTTGATTAAATTTTCGGTAGCTTTCAGTATTGCTGTATTGCCTCTTAGGGGTTGACAAAGATCATAAAAGTGCCGAGTTCTAGTGTTTTAACCAAGGAAGAAACAATGACAACTTCTTAGAACCAGAGGTTTAGGCTTTAACAATTAAGGTTCCTGTTCGTAATTCTGTCAAACCTGCGGCTTGGGTCAGGGTCAGATATAACTACATAAATGTCTAGTCTAATGGTTATTTATTTTCTTCTTCTTTTCCCCCCCTAAAGCACAGATTTAGGGAACCCCCACTTAGAATGGTGGAAAAACTTCCGCTTGAAAATTGTAACAAAATATTGGAACCATATAAATCTTATTAATGAATTGAGAATCAATTTATCTTATCAACTCAAGTTGGAAATATAATAAAATTACTTTTTTATCAAGTATTAATTTATATAGGTTTTACTTTTATTTTAGGACTAATTTTGAAAAAAAGGTTGAAGTGACTTGAACTAAGAATTTGATTGATTAAATGTATTAATTTATGATAACAATTATCATTTGTTTTCATTCTATCGGTAGTAATTTTGTAGATCACGTTTTAATTAACGGAAACCTCAATATCATAAAATGTTTATTAGAATAAACATCAATGGATTGAAAAGACGGAGGAAAGGCAACTTCCCCTGATGGAGACCTTATTTGTGTAAATGTTTTTTAAGTATTTGGAAGACTCCAAAAACTTTCAATTGTTGTAAAATCTTGTTCCTATAATTATATGCATTAATGTATAAAGTGAGCATAGTCCATGAGTAAACAAGATCTTCTACAATTTGAAGATTATGCTATAATTCTAGAAAAGTGGGCGTAACTTGTATTAGCAAATCATATTTCTAGTGATTAAAAGTTAAAAGATTTGATTTTAGAAAATATTTATCTTTCAATTTTAACTATTGATGAGTGCTTTGGAAATAATCTCTTTGTTAGTTAAGGGTAAGGCTGTGTATTATTGGATCTACCCAGATCTCACGTCTCAGTAGAATTTTTACTTGGTGTTGTTGTTGTTGTCTATTGATGAGTGTTCTTTTTGAAAATTGTCTTTTTATGAATATTGTTGAAATCTTAAGCATAATGATATTTATAGATACATCTCTTTTTGTTAATTAGCAAGTTCTGCCAGACATGAAGTTTATGGATTTTCATTATCATCAATTAGCAGTTAGCAATTAACTGCTGTTAACATCCACCAATGATTAGCTTTTATCTCTTTTATAAAAAAAATCATATATTAGTTTTGGTAGAATATATAAGAGATGGAAAAAAAATGCTATATTTACTCTAATTTTGGCTTCTCTCTAATAAAAAGATTTTGGAGTTTCTAACAGGGGATATCTTATGATTTTACTATTTTAACTCCCTTACATGCGCTTACAATGGCCTAATTAATCGTCGTACAATTAGGTTTTATTTGATAAATAGCTTATCAGTCATTTTTTGGCAGATTAAAAAGTTTTAGCTGTTTAACTATATCAAACCGCTAATAATTATGTTTGGTAATCAGCTAATTGAGCTAGCAAATTGAACTTAATTTGTTGATTTTGAAAATACTACTATAAGGAGCATTTTCTTTCAAGTATTGAGAGGACTTTCAATGTTCTTAAGGTTCAATGGAAGATATCGGAGAAAATGATGGTATTGAATTCTTTTTCTCCTTTTAAATTTTAATGAGAATATTCAAAGACATACTAAGATATAAATAGCCAATACTTATGTCCCTATAATTTTTTTAAAGTCATATCTTCGTAGGTCATTTTACATATAAACAAATAATAGTAAATAGCTAATTTTATCAAACGTCATTAAATAAATTGCTCATATTATTCGCTGGTCAAATTAGCTATAATAATCTGCTATTAGTTAAGTGCTGATAGAATTAGCTAACAACTAATGTAATCCGCTAATTGCTAAACAGGACTTTATTTATTTTTCATGAAATTTGAGAAAAATAAGAAGAAGAAAGGACTTGAATAATTAATAGTAACTAAAGAATAAAAGTAATGTACCGAAAGAATTTATTTTTCTTAATCTTATGTAAAATTTCATGAAAAGGTAGTGGCTCTTGCATATTATATAACTTTATCAATTCGGACATTCATATTGCATTAATTTCATGAATAACGTATTAGTGTCATTATTGAAATTGATTTTAGTATTATACGTATAGATATTGGTCAATATAAAGTACTGCTTTGAGTAATTTTTAAAAATTACACAAAAATCTCTAAAATTTTTAAATTTATAAAATGGTCCCTAAATTTTTTAAATGTTGCGAAATGATCCTTTAATGTATTGTGTTATATAATTGTTGATTTTACACTAAGCCTATTTCAAAAAATCATAATCATATAAATTTAAAATAACAACTATCTCTTTATTTCTATTAATATTACTTTTCACATATTTATATAAATAATAACTACAATTAATATAAGAAAATAATCATTTAATAATCATACATATATAAAGCTAAGAATAATGCAAAGTACTAAAATTTTACAATTTACCTTATATAATAAAGAATAATGGCATCAAAAAATCATATAATAAGAATAATGTAGGTTTATGATCTCATATTTACAACAAAAGTTCATGTTAAGGAACATAACTAAGTAAAAGTGAAACTTGAAAAAAATACTTATAAAATTTTTTTAAATTTGTATTACATATATAAAACTATAGTCAGCACCTTAATGGCGAAATTATGGTTTATTATAATAATAAAACTATTAAAATCTCTTCATCTAGCATCATTTATCAATTAATACATGTAGATGGCTTTTGTAAAACCACAAGGATAACTTACCAGATTTCTTTCATCAACGCTCACAATAATGTCTATTAGAGAAGTCAACTTTGGATGTGATTAGGAGACTCTCTAACCATACATAACCATCATGGTTGCTTAGAGGAGGTTCTAATGCCATCATAACTCCAAAATAAGTAGAGGGCTCCAAAGCAACTAAAACTCATTTGGATTTAAGACAACGTTTGTCAGATGTTGAAATTTTTATGTTGCTTTTGGGGGAAAGTTTTTTAGTTGGAATAATAATCAACATGGATAATTTCATCATGAAAAAATTAGATAGAAATTTAGCAAATTTAAAGTGATTTTAGTGATTCTAAAATAGTTACCCCATATTTCCCAACACATGTTTATCTAATCACTCACTAGCAATCACCATCATAGAATATGTAAGCTTTATGATCCTTTTAGATTTAATGATTTCCTTGTTGATGTACTAGATTTTAAAGATGCATTATGGTCTAGTATAAGTGCTAAAATTTATGGCTTCAACTACATAGATGTGTGTAGAGAATGAAATTTTCTAAACATAATCTCAAACAACTGCACAAGGAAAATGTAGGCAATTTATATCATCTTGTAACTATTGCTAAGAAGGTTTGAGTTCATCTCATGATGAATTGACAAGAATCTAGATTGTAGTGTACTCAAGTAAAAATAAAAACATGCAATGTATTAAAGGCTATAACCTATGATCACTCTTTAATAAAACAAAGATCAAGAATATAATGACTTAAAGTTGGCGAAAAGGGTTCCTCATTCTTTCATAAATCAGTGATGTCTAGAAAATGATCTAGTAGAATCTCCATCTTGATAATTAATAACCAAACTATCTCTAAGCAATAACTTCTTATTGAAAAGGCTTATAATTACTTTTTTAGTTATATAAATGCTCCTACTCATGCTTAGTCTTCAGTTGGTTCATTGAAGAATATTATGGAAGGGTGCATCTCCCCATAAGAGGCAAAAATACTTTCTAAACCCATAACCAGACAAGAATTAATCAGGTGGTTAAATGTTTAAATCCTTACAAAGTACCAAGACCATATGGTTTCAATAGTTTTTTCTTCATAAAAACCTGTCCAATCACCAAAGATATGGTACATGATGTTGTTCTTGAATTCTTTGAGAAGAGGAGATTGCACAAAGAGATCAATGGAAACTTTATCACTCTCATTCCCAAAGGTGGAGAGCAAAAACATTTTGGCAATTTCAAGCCTATTGCTTGTTGTAACTCCATTTACAAAATTATTTGTAAGATTTTAGCAAATAAGCTTAAAGAAATTATGATTAATTATGTTGATAGTGCACAAGGGGCTTACATACCTAGTAGAGGAATGTGAGACAACATTATGCTCATCTAAGAGATTATGAAGGGATATTCCAATAATAATGGTGGAAAGAACCGGATCCTGAAATGAATTTGAAGAAGGCATATGATAATGTCAATTAGTCATTCCTCTATGACATCATAAAAGCCTTGGAGTTTTTGAAATCTTTCATAGAGTGGATGAAATTGTGTTTCACCATCCCACGTTTAGCATACTCATTAATGGAGAGCCTACAAGGACTTTTAAGAACTCCAAAGGAATTATACAAGGTGATCCAACATCACCATATATCTTTGCTCTTATTATGGAAGTGTTCAACATACTATTGACAAGAATTGCTGAGTGAACTAAGCATTTCAAATTTCATTTAAAATGTAAAAGAATAGGTATACCTCATTTTTACTAATGATCTAATAATCTTATGTAAAGTAGATAAAACCTCATTAATAGCAGTGATGAAGGCTATTAAGATGTTGACCAGATTATCTGAACTACATGTTAATATTGACAAGTGTTCTTTCCACATTTCCTATAGTGTATGGGATCAAGAGGATATGGTGAGGCATTACTGGATTCAAAGTGTTGCCTTTTCCTTTCACTTACCTTGGAAGCCCAATTGTTGTGAATAGATTGGCCTATGGAAGCTTCAAATTATTAATGGACAAGATATAGGCAAAAATATCTAGATTGAGTATAAAACATTTATCACTACTGGTGGATATTATTTAATCACATCTATCTTGAGTAAGGATGGAAATGGTGTAGCGCCCCCTCACCGTAGGGTACACTCCGGGACGCCCGTGGGTCGTTCCGACGCATAACCCACAGTTCGGAAGTGCTACGATCGAAACGATCACTAAACACTCGCATGGCA
>JANZLD010000008.1:22592267-22607996 GCA_026413575.1 Erythroxylum carthagenense | reverse complement strand
TAATTATTCCCTATCAATCCCATCCTACGACAAATTTCCTATTTTACCCTTCCAGGAGGGGGTGGGATGTTACAGTAATCGTTTCCATCAAAGAATAATGGTCTAGTAATGCTCTGTCCCTCCTAGTTGAATGATAATGATGATGCTCCTAAATATACCATTATGATCTTTAATATAGGATTTTGTTAAAATGATAGCCTAATAAACTTAATATAATAACTTAGCCCTTAATGATCCCCAGGGGGTGAATTGAGTGTTCATAAAATTCAAAGATATTTCTAACCAATGAACTCAATTTAAGAACAATGAATAAATTAATTGCTTAATATAAAATAATCAAACAATTGAATAACAATTTATAATGGTTTAATAAATAACTCTCGCCTACATCCACTCCCATGACTCTTATTAAAATTCCACTATAATTCATCTTTCAAGGTAACCTTTGTACATTGTTTCTCGATAAAGACAAATCCTTTATACAATTCTCTTCCAAGGTAAAAAAAAAAGAATGTTAATCTCATTCTAAACACTCCCAAGTAGAATATTTAACACCGTAAAAAAGGATTACAACTCAAAATTATCTCACTACATTAGCATTGTAACTTGATAGAGCAATTCTAAGTTTAATTTGCTTGACATCATAATCATACACATTGGACTCTTTCTTGAAGATATCTTCGCAAATCTTGAAAAGAAATTGTCTTAACAATGCTCTCTAAGATGATGAATAAACTCCATTAATTGGATTATGTACTCTTTAGGTTCCTAATCAGCTCAACTTTTATGGTTTATTCTCTTAAGTAGTTTTATTTACTGTTTAACTCTTAAACAATCATTTTTTTCATTCTTATTGTGACTTCAATTTCAAATTGAATGTAGGTTTTTTAAACTTTCAATTTAAACATTTTAGATATAATTAAATCTAATTTGATTTTAGAAGTTTAGGTTTTGTGATTTCAATTCCAAAATTTGGGCCAATAATAATCAAACAATTTTAATCAAGTTATAGAACAAAAAAATAGCTTTAATACTATTGTTGAGAAATTAGAGTGAGATCCAATCTCATAAACAATGAAACAAATACGAAACATTTTGTTATTTAACCTTTTAAAAGCCAATATCACTTAAATTTTATAACATAATTAACGCATAAAATATAATAATGCATGAATCATAAATTGTGCTTTATTGTGAAGCTTAATCTTTTTCTTATTGTTTGCCTTAAACCATTTCTAAAATTAGTTCATCATAATCACCGTAATTAAAAACGTGTTCAACATCTAATAGTATCCTCATGAATATATCAAAAAAATTCTATAACTGGTGTAGAGAGGGATAGGCAAGAAGTATTAACTCCTTTAAATTCTAAGTCTATTTTCAATAAAATTTAGACATTTTATCAATTTAATTGAAATAAAATTTTAATTTTCCTTTCATGACATAATGTTCTGATTAGATATGGAATATGAAATTAATTTTTTCTTTATTTGAGTCCAATCATATTAGTTCTCTACCATTAATAAGTAATGATATACAAAAGCTATTTTCAAATAGTCATTTTAGGTTAGCTAAGGATTTTTCAAATCAATACTAATTTAAAATAATAGAACATTCTTCTTAATCACTTTAGGATAATGAATCATATATTGATCATTCGACTATCTTCATATAATTCATATTATATCCACAACTATTTATGAAATAATTGGAGATCTTAACTCAAACGATTACTTATATATTTATTACATTGAGATTTTTATATATATATAACTAATATTCTAATAGAATTCTTATATTAGGTCAATTCAATAAACTTATTTTTTAATAAGCATCTATATGATCGTATAATATCTCTATTCTTTAGTTCATAAGCCTGACTAATTCTTTTATAATAAAGAAAGAAAGCTAATGAGTGTTAGTAATTTTTACACTTTATTAATCTCCGATCTCAATAGAAAATAGACTATTAATAATTTAGGAATAATACATAAATATAATATAAATCTTATAATTATGATCTCATTATAATTTTATTTCCAATACACATTTTTTCTCTTACATTATTTTTAAATAAGCATGTTATTAAACTAAAACCAATCAATTGATCACTATTATCTTTTTGGCTTAATAGTATATTTTCAAGTCTTATTGGTTGAAGATTTCGATTGAATTTTTTATGGTAGGATTCTTGGCATCCGAGAGGTATCTTGATGGCTTACTCTACTCCTAGATTGATCAATGGGTCCGATCTTCCTATAAATGATAGAGTATCAGAAGTAATCTGGAACAATGAATGGTGCTAGTAAGATACAACTATGGGGACTATTAGCAACCTAGAACCTCTAAATTATAATCCAGGTTCTTCACAAGAGGATAGTTTAGAATGGCTAGTAAGCCCTTCTATGCAGTACACCAATGTTTCAGCATACACTCTCATGAGACTGACAATCCAGACGGTTCCTTGGTATCCACTAGTTTGGCATAAGGGGAATAGTCCTAAGTGTTCTTTCGTCCTATGGTTAGCCTTTCTAAACAAATTGCAAACTAGGGATAAATTAATGTAGCTTCATACTCCAAACCGATGCTCTTTGTATGTTTTGGACTCAGAGACTATCGAACATTTATTTTTTGAGTGCCCTTTCTCAAGAATCGTATGGTTAAACACTCTCAACCATTTCCAAATTAGCCATCCTCAACTCACTGATCTCTAATCCATATTATTATGGGTTAATCAGTCCCCACTCTCCAGGGATTGTAACATAAATACCTTCATCATTATTCTTTCTATAGTTTTGTATAACCTATGGTATGAACGAAACCTTCGAATCTTCAAAAATGAAGCCTTGGATGTAAGAAGCCTTAACTTACGAGTGATCTTTCAAGTTATAGAGCACCTCAGCATAAACACCAAGAGCAGGTAAAACGTGTGTGTATGTGCTTTATTCTTAATGACATGTTTGCAAGTTCATTCTAGATAAAGCAGTGGGTAAAGAGAGGAAGGTACCATACAAGGATGATCAAAAGCTGAAGAGATAGCCTCAATTTTTACTGAGCATTGAAGAAAGATTTGTGGAAGCAACGGGACACAAGCTACACGGTGAACTCCATCGGTAAAGTCCAGTTCGAATGGTAGATGCCAAACTTTGCACATAGGAATCCTATTCAAGTAAGGACTTGTAGGGGGCTAGATTGGTGTAATGCTTATTGTGGTTGGATATGGCTTTGTATGCTGGAAGTTGGTTCTGTCATGGAAACTAATGTCATGGTTTGGCCTGTTATTATTGTTGTGATTGAGGGCTGTATTTGTAGGGCTCCTGTTGCTCTTTTGTAAGTTAGAATTTTGATTTGGACAAGAGATTGAAGTATGGACAATCATAAGCTGTACATAACTTCTAATTATTTATATACCTTCTGAATTACCAAAAAAAATATTGTTACCATGGAAGAAAAGTATTTGAAGTTTAACAAAAGCTAAGATCACTTAAATTTTATAACTTAATTAACGCATAAAATATAATAATGCATGAATCATAATTTGTACTTTGTTGTGAAGCTTAAACTTTTTCTTATTGTTTGCCTTAAGCTATTTCTAAAATTAGTTCATCACAATCCCCATAACTAGATACGTGTTCAACATCTAATAGTATCTTCATGAATGTATCGAAAAAAATTCTATAATTGGTGTAGAGAGGGATCACCAAGAAGTATTAACTCGTTTAAATTCTAAGTCTATTTATAATAAAATTTAGACATTTTAGTAATTTAATTGAAATAAAGTTTTAATTTTCCTTTCATGACATAAAGTTCCAAATAGATATAGAATATGAAATTAATTTTTCTTTATTCAAGTCCAATCATGTTAGTTCTTTACCATTAGTAAGTAATAATATATAAAAATTATTTTCAAATAGTCAATTTAGATTGGCCAAGAATTTTTCGAATCAATACTAATTTAAAATAATAGAACATTCTTCTTAATCATTTTAGGGTAATGAATCATATATTGATCATTCAACTATCTTCATATAGTTCATATTATATCCAATAACTATCTATGAAATAATTGGAGATCTTAACTCAAACGATTACTCATATATTTATTACATTGAGATTTTTATAGATATATAAGTATATTCTAAATGGAATTCTTATACGAGGCCAATTCAATAAACTTATTCTTTAATAAACATCTATATGTTTGTATAATATCTCTATGCTTTAGTTCATAAGCCCGACTACTTCTTATATAATAAAGAAAGAAAGCTAATGAGTGTTAGTATTTTTTTACATGCTATTAATCTCCAATCTCAATAAAAAATATACTATGAATAATTTAGGAATAATCCATAAATATAGTATGAATCTTATAATTATAATCTCATTATAATTTTATTTTCAATACACATTTTTTCTCTTATATTATTTTTAAATTAGTATGTTATTAAACTAAAACTAATCAATTGATCACTATTATCTTTTTTTTTTAATTTTGAAGTACAAGTGATACTATCAATTTGGCCTTGTAGGTTAATAGCTTACAGGTATTTTTCTGTATCATTGTTAGTGATTATACTTTCCGTTTCCAATAATCCAAAAATAGTTATAACTATATTAAAATAAAATTCCATTGGCAATCCTGTACAAGTGATCTTGAAATTTGCATAATTAACAGAACTACAGCTTATGATATAATAATAATACATCTAAAAATTGAATGACAACAGAGAGAAACTATACGAGATACAACGTTTCTACTACAAAATCATGGTCAAGATGTCTTGTTTTGGTTCCTCTAACACATCCTGTTCATTTCTTTCGGCACCTTCAACACTCAACTACTAAAACATTTATCTCTATCAGGCCAGCTCCTTCACCGATCACAAGACTTGAAGCCTTCATTTGGTCTTACCGCCAATGACTTTATGAGACTCCTTTTTGGAAGCAATCTTTTTTAGTTTTTCATTTTGTCCTGCTTTTTTCTTTTCAAACTCTTGCTGCTTGCAGTTTTCCTTGTGTGCTTGGATAAACATCCTCACAAAGTTGAGTAGAGTAGAGACAACTGATAATGAAGAAAAGAGTTTGAGACAATAATTGCCACATGCACAGGTTTGCATCAGAGTGATGGTGACCTTAAGTCTTAAATGGACATTGAACCTCACCTTGTTCAAATGGACAACGTGCTGGATCTTCTCCAAAATAAAGAGCTAATGCATCCGCATTTCTACCCTGAAACCAGCCAGTCCATTTTTAAGCACATTTTAAACTTTGAAGCTATTGAAAGCAAAAACCAGTACTTACCACAGTAGAATAAAGTGAGGCCAAAGATGCTGCTTCAGTTTCAGCACAACTCAGAAACAACTTTAGGGTCTGAACAGTTTCATCAAATGGGTATAATACCAGTGTCAATAAGAACCTCTTGTGCATGTGAACATTATCTAATTTTAACAAAATCAGTTTTGGCACAAATAAAACAATAAAGAAATATACCATTTTCCTACATGGTATCTTAAGCATTAAAAGACGCAAACAAAATTTAGAGATGGGCCATTAAATGTAAAACAATTGTAAAGATTTAACACAAGAAAATTGAGACCCCTGACGACCATTTTCAAAAGCATGCCTTCAGACAACAGTTTAGTGCTTCAGTGGTTTAGAATCAACTGAAACACATATCCAACTAGAATAATTAAATGATTAAGTCAGAAATAGCATAAATCAGAGCGTGCTCGAAAAGTAGTGCACTTCCTAGGAAACATTTTTGATAAACTTCATTGACAAATATGAATAGTAGCAGTGGATAAGTAATTCCTACTTTGTAAAATGTTGCAGACACACGACCATCAGTCTCTGAGGCTGTCAATTCCTGCTTAAGTTTCTCGATTCCTTTATTTACGGCTTGCATTTCTTCTGCCAAATTTTTCAGTTGTATCTGCAAAAGAGACCACATAGCTCAGGATAAGTCTATATTAATTGAAGCTTCAGATAATACGCAGAAAGGAAAAGAAAAGTACTTTTGTTGCAGTCTCCAAATTCACAAGGTCCTTCGGAAAATCCAACAATTCTGGGAACTTGTCAGCAAGTACCTGTAACCACAAGTATTTTGCTACAGACATCACTTGTAAATGTCTACAATATTTAGAATAAACTGAACTCATAATTTGGCCCGTATATAAGGCCTTTTTGTTATATATTTTCATCCCCATAGTTCCAAAGTTTCTGTTTTGGTCCCTTAATTTAAAAACTGGTTCTTATTTAGTAATCTTAATATTACTAATTTAGGAACCAAATCTGAGTTACTTTTCAGTTTAAGGGACAAAAAGAGAAACTTCCAATAATGGGACCAAATCAGAATACTGAGTTAAGCATAGGAACCAAATTATATATTTTGGTCTCTAAAATCCTATTAATACCTAAGCACATATGCTTGTGGATCTCTTTTTCTTTTTGTTTTCTCTTGTGGATAAAATAAGATGTGTCCAAGAAGAAACAATCACGAAGAGAAGGACAAGCTATCCTCATTACAGACTAAATAAACTATCTTGCACCAATGACTTGATCCAGCTTAGGCATCCTAAAATGTTAGGGACCAGTACTTTCTTCCCTCTCCCTATCACTAATTTGTTATGCTCTGGTAAGCTTTGTAAGAAATATAGTTGGAAGAAACACTGGCGCAGAAAATCACTACGTATATAGTTGAGTTAGGGTGGTATTTATAGTCTTGGAGCGTAGTTGAGCACAAATAATAAAGATGAATCTGGGAGGAGTTAGCTAAGCGGATGTTGATAACAATCTAACTAAATCATGAACTCAAGTGTGATACGAAGTGAATAGTTAAAAAGAGAAATTAGTGACCAATGAATTCTAGCGACAGGGAATAAGTTCAGTCAACTGGGTACCAAACTAACTTAAACCATGAGTAAACATCGGGCATACATATAGTTTTACCTTACAGAGATAATGCATAAGGGTCATCTTGCTGTCACAGGCTCGTGTATCAGTAAGTTTGAGAAGGCTATCTAACCGAAAACCAATAGCAGAACCTGAATGGAAAGCAATACAAATGACACTCCGTTGGAATCAGCCAAGATGGGACTAAGACACTTGCAAATGAGTTAATAATAGAGACACATGACTATTACCACTCACCCCTTGCAGTTCCATGGTTCAAAGCATTACCCAAGGAGAGAATGCTTTGCATGATTCTTTTCAACCTCACTGAGCTCCTGATCTGATCAAATAATCTTTATCACGTCCCATGGGAGGAAAGAACAAAAATATACCTTTTCTGGATTAATCAATAGAAATTTAAAGAAGATTTAACTTGCCTCTTCGGAAGCTGAGTTTATGACGTTCAACTTGTTTCTGAGGTCAGAAACCTAAATGAGTCCAGGGAAAATCCCACATCAATAATAAATTCTGAAAGCATCATAAAAACTTGTTAGACTCAGTTGTCTGTCCACTGACCTGAGGATGGAACTGTAGCTTAAAGGAAAGAATTCTCAGCTTTGATTCCACACGTGGCACTTTCATGCACTCTAAGAAGAACTGTGATTTTGTATCGGCTTCTTGATCAGTATGTATTAGAGAAATGAAAAAATATATGAATATTCAATAGATCATCCAACTATGAACTCATGTATGGATGGACTCGATGCTTCCACTAGTTGTATGACAAATAATCATGAGTACCATCTTTTACATTTCTCAATTGATTTATCAAGGACACATTGCTCAATTAAGGTGAAGACAAATGAATAATCCGATTCCTTACAATTCTGCTTGGTAAAATTAAAGCTAGAGAAGCAAGTTGTAAACACAAAGGAAAGGACATTGACAAAATATTTTCACTTACCTGTTCACATTTTCCCAAGTTTTCTTTATCGCCACTATAACCCTGAAATTGTAGTATTTGTTAGCACACAGAAAAGAGAGAGACATTTTCATCATACAATTATTTACACACAAGATAGCCTTCCAATACTATACACATTTTTATAGAAACTTTACTTTTACTTGAGACTGAAAATGTTGTCTTCTTGGGATATTAATAATTGCTGGCGACAGAGTAAGGCTATTGTCATATAGGGAATGCGACAAGTGCAGAATATATACTTGAATACCTTGAGCAATTCCATCTCTTCCTTTGTTGGACAGAACTTAATAAGGTTATCAACCTGATCACCATCCAATGCTGAATCGTCCAAGGCAAGGACAAAACTCTGTCAATGTTTGAAAGCAAGCAAAATGTAAGAGTATGGGCCAAAAACTTCTGAATGGCTTAAAACAAGAATAAATGGTTACCACATTAAACTACTCAATACAAAACGAAAGTGGAGAAGGGGAAACTTGCTTCTCAAATGATTGTTACTTCTTACCTGGACATAGCGTACGAATACGATGGGAAAACAGTACAGAAAGTTCAATAAATACTAAGTCAGCACTGACTAAATAGCATACTCACTATGGCGACCTCTCCGTTAGACGTTAGAATTGGTGTAATGGATTGAAGTCAGGGGAAAGGTTGTAAAATTGAAGAAACTTAGACATGTTCATCGAGTGGATCACATATAACATGACATCTAAAGCATAACAAAATTTTCCTGGAAGTAAATAGGATTGAAACCATTAGGTGGACTAATGACAAACTTTAAAAGATATGTATAAACTATTAACATCAATTGCCACCGACAGTTAGTTCATTAACTATCATGCTTTGCATCCACTCATGTTTGGTTTCTTATATTGGAGTCCTTAAACATTAGGTACTTCATAATTTAACCACAACCAAATCAAAAAAATTGAACTTATAAGCATTACTATAATATTTATACCCATGTTGATAGTCTCACAGAATATGGTGAAAATATGAACGTTATCCAAAATCCACAACAGACCAGTAGTTATGTAAGATAACTGCATGGGATTCAGCTTACCATCAGATCAGACAGAGGAATTTTAACCTTTGAAAGCATGATCTCACAGTTATATGCCCGTCTAAGATCAATCTGCAGGACCAGTAACTTGTGAGATAGCCATACGCTGATAATCAGTCATTGTTTTGGCTACAGGATGACAAAAGTGGGAATGTGAGAAAAAGACCAGAAATAATTGTACAAAGTAAAAGAATTCCATCAACCTATCAACTTCTGTATCCATGTAAAGTTAAGCATAATTGCATGTTTAATTTGCACGTAGTCCTCTATCTCTTCAGTTTCAGAAGACATTGAAAAGCAATTGATTGATGCTCAAGCCTGATTTGTTTCGTTGCATTCAAAGGAGACAATAAAACTTAAAACAGGAATCAAAAGTGAAAAATGAGAAGGAAAATAATGCAAGCAAGCATGTCCTAAGAAAGGTGGTACTCTTATGATTATTGGAAAACTTATGATGCTTATTCATAGGATCATCGGATGGTAATACATAAAATGATCATTGGATAGTAATAAATAAAGTGTTGGCTAGCATCACTAAGAAAAAGGCAGAAGATGATCAAATCACATAATGATAAACCATGTATTGGTAAGACATACAATGAGCAAAATCCAGCATGGCCAAATCTTAGGCTGATAAAAGATATCTGTAGCGGGATTAATAGGACGAGGCAAGCCTAACGAAATTCTAACCTGACTGATAAAAAAAAAAAATCGAAGCTTTTGCAATAATAGAATCAGCAATCAATGGCACTTAATTGAAGACACGCTATTACCAGCTGGACTTTATCAGATTTAGGTCCTGGCATGCACCGCTTCGGCTTGCCATTAGTGTTCCTATTATCAGAATTTGTACTAGACGCTGAGAAAAGACTCTCAAGTTCTGAAATGTCGAATTCAGGAGTCCTGTCAAATCGAATGGATTAATACTGAATTCAGAACAAATATATGCTGATAAATTCAACAACAGAGACAACAGGCATGCATACTTAGAAGCTTCATCAGATTTCTGTGCCTCAGCCCATAGACTTCCTTGCAGGGCCCTAGTTATTTTTAGCCAATGATACGGCTTCAAGTTGGCCTTTCTTTGTTGCACCTGATTTCTTAAACTTGAACGTACGCCCCTTCCCTTAGCACCAAATGACGCACTAGAAGGTAGAGCAGGAACTCCAGGCACGTTGTGACTACCAACTCCAAAATGAGATAACGGCCTTGCATCACCAGCTTTTGGTAACCCCTTGGGAAAAGGAAAAGGAGGTGGTGGCACCGGAGGAATTTTGGAACACAGAGCAGAGGCACTAGATGAAGAATCCTTTTGAGAAGAACAAGAAGATTGAGGTAGTTGTGGCAATGAAGTTGCAGTAGTCAGGACACACCCAGTCGTTTGGGGAGTAGGAGGTGATGCTATGTGAGGTGCAGATGTTACTACATAGTTTGAAGCAGGCAGCTGTGGAGGATCAGATATGGTAGCTGATAAGTCAACTGAAGGAGGAGGGGTAGTTGTACATAGTTCACTGACAATCAAAGATGGAGATGTTCTTGGAAAAAACTGAGGTGGAAGGGGTGGAGGGGACGGAAGAGAAGATGAGGATGATGTGTTGACTGATAATGACGCCCTAGAGAAAGAAACGGGTAAAGGAGGGGGCGGAGGAGGGGGGACTGAAGATGGACACTTGTAAGTAGAAGCAGATGGTTCAAAAAGAGAGGGAATTGAAAGAGGGGGAGTGGGAACTTGCACGGATTGGACTCTATCTGCCGATAGCACAGGATAGTGCTTGGATGAGGGATCTGCAGCTTCTGAAGGTGCCTGATGAAGAGGAAGAGGATGTGAATGCATTGTTCCTTCAGGTGTGAGAGCCACAACAGATGATTTCACTGAGGCAGGAGGTGGAGGAGGTAATGTTGGTCGCATCAGATTAGATACGTGACTGAGTTTCACCGCTTTTGGTGCATTAGTGACAGGAGACGGGATTGTTGATGAAGGTAGAGATAATGTCACTGGACTCAAAACTTCATCGGCACTATATGAAGCATGATCATGCAAAAGAGCGGTAATACCAATCGCTCCTGCTGTTTTATGGTACCTTGATGTCGGCAGCAGTGATCCTTGCAAGGAACTGCAATGTGAAACTGGAGATGATACTGAAGTCTGAGGGGCTCTCTGAGATATGATCTTAGATGCAAAGGGCCGTTGGAGACCAATCTGAGAATCCTGCAGGCGGGCCTTCCATTGAATAGAACTGGCATCAAGTGATGGTAAATTCATGGTTTGGCGAACAACCATTGCTTGATGAGGTTCAACCTTTTCTCTCGTCAGTTTTTCATCAGAAGACATACTTGTGGGCGTAGATAGGGGAGAATTTGGTGTCACAACTTTCTCCCTATTTAAGTTCATATCTGAAAATGGTTTAAAGGTCATTGAAGGAGGAACAACGCTTTGTTCTAGGCATTCGACCTTCTCTCTACTTGAATTGTTATCTAACAATTCCTTAGAATAGGACATGCATTGTTCATCCGGGATAATGGATGGGGAACTGAACTCAACGCTCACGTTCTTTGGATTTGGTTCAGTTTGAACTTTCTCAAGAGTTGAGTCCACTAGCACATTGCTAATATCTACTTTATGATGTGAATCATCATCCAAGTGTTCTTGAGGTGCAGTGATATATTGAAGCATGGTAGGTGCTGCGTCATTTTTTGCAGTTGTATCTAACGACTCCATACGGCTTTGAACTTTAGTAGATTCTCCCACAGTAAGGCAATATTGCTTCTCTAAAGAAAGCATGTTGAATGACGCAATGGAAGTAGCAGAATCCACCTCTGAAAAGAGAATCTTCATCCATACACAAGAATGAATTACCATGAAATTGTCATTCAACTATAAAGATTATAGTACTGCAAAGGTAAATTGGTACCTCTGCTCTGAATTCTTTGGGAAATTGATCCTTAAACTTCCATAAAGTGTCAATTTCATTGCAATTAAGTATCAAGATATTTGATCTCATAAAAGCTGTATTAAACATGACCCGAAACATCATCAGTTCTGTTTCCGGATCACCACATAAACTGATACACTCCAAAACCACATCACCTTGAACATGAAGACCAATGTCTATTTTAACTGATTCCTCATTTTCCTGCAGAAGATATTAAGAGGCTAAGTTGAACACAAATTTACGATTTTTGACAATGGGCATAAATGTAGTTCCTTGACTACCAAATAAGATACAGGAGCATGATTTCAAGAAGCAAAATTTCAAATTAAGTTATATTATTATCTAAAAATAGTTTATGCTTGCAGCTAAGACGCCTACAATTGCAATAAGAACATATGAAAAGATGATAATCTTGTACCTTACAAAAGGATTCACCAATGTCTCCTGAGCTTATGTCTCGATAATATTGCCTACTATCCAAACCGTAATCACAGGTAACAGGTATAGTCAACATATAAAATAGATTTTTTTTGCCTCATTTTAGAAGCCTCTAACATTTGGACAAAGTGATTCAACATCATTGTGATCCATACATGCCAAGCTTGCCTATGGTTGCAGCAAATTAATAGGGATCAAATTTATATAATGCAACAGGTTTCAAGTCTCATGACATGTAAACAACTCGGATCTTATTTCTATTGAATTCCCTCAAATTTGACACCAGTGGAAGACTCTTTCCATGTAATCCTTAAACTTACAGGTCAGAAATAGCATCAACAACAGTCAAACAATCTGTTGGCAGCATTTTAATTGGAAATTTTACAACCTCCATTACTTATGGGGCCTCCTCAGATCTGAGGAAGAATATCTCAGTCATGTACTATCAACAAAAATGCTTTCATTAGAAAGTTCATTAAATTGACTAAGCAATAGCACAAATTCAAATAACTTGATACCTGCATGTAATTACGAAGTTTTCTCCTTTTTGGTGGTTCATAAAGGACCTTGGGAGACCGATCAGCAGCTATAGACGGGTCTGGTCCATATATCCTGAATATTGGACAGCAGGGCCCCTTTCCATCCAGCGCAGGAATAACTCTAAGAATAACACAGTCCAATCTAAGTGCCCTATCAAGGGGTGGCCATCTTAAGTCCAAATTCTTTCTTGATATATACTGTAGATATCTCAACTGTGAAGGCAATGGATTAAGGGGTGATGTCATCTGCAAAAGCTCTCGAGGTGCTTGCTTGTAGATCATGTCCAGAGTTTTCTGTTCACTAGCAGATTGGTTACTATATATCAACAGTGCACTAAGCATGAAAGCCATAAGTGGCCACCCACCTTGTTCACAATGCATCAAGAGAGCATTTTGTTGCCCCAGCAACAACCAGCTCTCACTCGACCTCAGAAAGTGATGGATTATCTCCAATGTGAGCAATGGACAACGTTCATACTGACGAGGATAGTCCATTACAATTATATCATAGTTGGACAATATGCTAGCTACCTGGCTTGGATTCTCTTCATCACGGAAATTAAACACCATGAATGAAGCTTCAGGGAAGTTGCTTCGAAGCTGAACTATTGTATCTGCTATTTGACCTTTGTATTTATCATCTCCTAAAATGTCCGTAGTAATGCAGCAAGTAAAGACTGCAGCAAAGCATCAACATTATTCCTAAAAGTTAGTCACGCAGAAAATTCTGACCAGACAAAATATGGAAGAAATAGATATTACTGTTCACTGGAAGGTAGAATAAAATCAAGTTCTCTAAACAAAACAACATGGTTTATCACACTTGATAAGTGTGATCTTGACTACTTAGCAAAGATATCCAGTTTCTGTATGCACGAGCCTCAAACCAATAATATGCAGAAACTACCTAGTTAATGTAATGCAAGGACACGTGCTGTTGCTCGAGTTTGCAAGTGTGATGGTCTAGGCAGTACAGTCCCACGGGTTAAACATCATTAGAATGGTTGACAATTTTTGGCACCACCAGTCACAGCAGGCTCCTGTTTTGCGCTTAAAAGTATCTCGACGAAAAGAAAAAACATGAAAACGAAAAAGAAAAGAAGTCCATCTTTACCAATGTTCTGTTCCTGTAAGGCACTCCGAATGACCTAACATTTCGGCTGGGGTTATTATTCTGTCTTCTGAACTAATCATTCTTGAGATTTTTTTGTACCGAGATTTATGTATTTATTTAGTTCATATTTTCAATGGCAAAGTAAAATAAGCTAGTGAAGTTGAAGAGGCAAAAACAGCAAAGAAAGAAAGGCATGTTCTGACGGATGCATTCAAAGCACAAACACACACCCTAAACGAATAGATAAGCAGAAGGCATACTAAGTTAAGCAAGACTGTTTCCTCAAAGCATACCATAAACTCTTTCAGAGATCTCTAGGAGCCCATCAGGAGGCTTCCGACAGAAGAACTTTCTAAACAAAGCCATTAGCTCCTACACTCAAGCAGTCACCAAGGCAGCCTTGTCAGTGCACCAATTGAAGCCACATTGCCACTGAAAATGCAACTGTCTCACTCTCACACGAGCACATATAGAGGTTTTTGAGAGAAATCTCAATGATGGTGATGGGAGAGTGTATAGTCAGAAAGCAGAGGAAAGCATGGATCTTGCTGGGACTTTACGATACCCTTTTGTGGCGTTGTTATTGTCTTCAGAGTCACACTATGTTGCCTTAGTCTCATCAGAAAAGACTTTGCTTTCAATCCACAGACTCTGATGGTTGAGAGGTTAGGAATATTCCTCTAGTTTTTTTTGATAGAGAGAGACAGAGACAATGGCAGAGATTTGGTAGAGGTAGTTAGTAAGAGAATGTAAGAAAGATCCAAGGACACTGTACTAGGTTTGTCTGTCTCATTTGACTCTTTTGAGGTGTGTGTTTTTAGTTTGTTGTCCGTAGCTTGCGTTTATTCAGGTGTTCTTAATGTTCTCTTTCCGTTGTCCCAAAGGAAGGATTAGAGTCCGCATCTTTTTGCTTTTGCTTGGCCGCTAGTACTGCCACTAGTACTAGGGGCTTGGAAGGAAGATTAAACGACAGTAACGGCATGTGATGCGAGAATAGATGGAGTTGTGGGTGGGACTTGGATTGGGAGGGAGCACAAAACATAGGTGCGTATCGACAAAGGCCAGAAATCCCCGTCGCTTGACCCACCCCATGACCATGTCCCTTCCATAATTCCATGCATTGCAGGGTGCCAGACCTTTCTTTCTTTCTTTAGCTGTATACCAAAAAATGAAAATAAAGAGTATTTATAAACTCCCTTCACCCTTCACTTAGAGGAGTTTTGACTGATATTAGGAATACTGTATCAAAATTTGTATTGATTTGGAGGGTGATATAAATTACAATACTACTCGATAAATACTAAATATTATTTTAAAAAAATTTAAAAAATATGATATAAAATTTAATCTTTTAATTTATAAATTTTATTATATTAACTCTATATTTTGTCAGGAATTAATATCAAATACTTTTTATTTATTTAATAATAAAATTATATTATAACATTAAAATAAAACTACAATAATTTTATATGTTATTAAAATAAATTAAACTTACGTTCTTATATTTGAAAATTAAAAATCATTATGAAAAATTAAAAATATTAAAAACAAAATCTAAAGGATGAAAATGTTATTTATATGAAAATTTAGTTTCCTATTAAAATTGAGTTCTATATTATAATTAAAACTTTAAAATATTTAAAATTTTAATTCAATATTTCTATTTATTAAAATTAACATAAATAATTTTTATCCGTAATAAATATTTAAAAATATCCTTCATGTTTTAAAACATTTAAACATATAAATATATTTTTAACTTTAGT
>JANZLD010000008.1:22537242-22567305 GCA_026413575.1 Erythroxylum carthagenense | reverse complement strand
GACACTGCGAATTATGATACTGGGCTTTTATAGCCGTACACTGTAAATTACTGAACATGGCATTATAGGCATAAATGCATGACACTGAGAACTGCAATACTGGGCTTCTATAGCCATACAACTGAATTACTGAACACTGCATTACATGCATAAATGCATGAACAGATAATGGACGTTGTGACCCAAGTTGCAATTATTACTGACCGGGCCTCGAGCCCGAGGGGATTTATCCCTGAACACTGTACTGATCGGGCCTAGCCCGAGGAAAGAAATCCCTGACACGTCCCCACTGAATACTAATTGAGCACTTGGGCACAACACTGAATAACTGGAAAGAGTCACATATGCATTGCATTCGCATAAATGACTGTTCCGTGACAATTACTGATTTCGTGATGATATGATTTACTGTAAATTGTTACATGTTACTGCAAAGTGTTATTTAATGCTGTAAATGGTAATACTATACTGATAATTGATTATCACTGTATTATGTTGTACGCCATGTGCGTAATGCATGATTTGAGTGAATCATCGATGATGGTTCTCACTGAGTTCGCAAACTCACCCAAAATTGCAGCCTATTTTTCAGGACTGATAGATTAGACCCCTAGCTCCGGAGATAGCCTTATCCTGTCGTGCGAGCGTGCTGGCAAGAGAAGCGATGGCACACAGGTCGGTCAGCTGGGATGGACTTTTGAGGATGACCTAGGATAGATGCTTGTATCAGTTTCCTTTTTGGTTTTGCTTTGGGGACTGATAGACTTGTCTATTCTGATATTGGATGACTGTACCAAATTATCATTTTGGATTTTTATTTACTGATTTATGTTATATTGTGGTTTAAATTATTGTGATGCCATATGAATTATTAGCGGAATTTTCTGGTAGTGCACCTTTATCGTGAGATATGTGTCGGAGCGACCTACGGGCATCCCGATATGTACCCTACGGTGAGGGGGCGCTACATTATATCATCATCACAAGCTAGAGAAGTGACTGATTGTCTAAGCCTTTTATCATAGGATGACCTAAAACATAAATTTTTTAATAAATGTTACTCCTGGTTAAGTCTTATGAATAAAACTACAAATAAAGCACATATTCTAATAGAGAATATGGCTCAAAATCATTACAAGTGGTCAAGTGAAAGAGCCTCTTTGAAAAAAGTTCCAAGTACGTATGATCTTAATGTCTTAAATCTTTTAGTTGTAAAGGAAAATGTTTTGTCTCTTAAATTTAATCATATGGTTGTTAACTCTATTGACATTACTAATGTGTCTTGCGTCATTTAACCACAAATTGGCAATTGAGAAAACTCATTTTTTTTCACAATTCTATTATTAAATAGGCTAACTTCATCAATAACTCCAACCAAAAGAATGACTCTTTTTTCAATATTTATAACCCTAGTTAGAGAAATCACCATAACTTCTCCAATGGATCAACTTTAATTCTATCCCTCAAAATAATAGGCAATCATTAGACCATATAACCCTCCTCTCTAAAATCCTAACCTAAAATCTCTCCTAGAGAACTTCTTGACCACTCAAGCTAAGTAGAATGAGGAGTTCAATAATTAAATTAGGAAGCTCAACTATAACGTAGATTATATTACCACTCAAAACAAGATACTTGAAACGTAGATTTCTTAAACCAATGCCTCTCCTAGATCAGTTGGTCAACTAATTGGAAAAATTGAGAACCCTGGAGAGCATTATAATGGTATGAAACTAAAGAATGATAAGTTATTACGGAGCTTAGGTTAGAGAAGCTTAAGTGTAGGTGAAGTAAGGTAGGTAAGACATCTGTTGAGGGGAATGAAATAGAGGAATGAAAGTTTAAGTGGAAAAAGAACCCAAATATTCCCCTTTTACCATAAAACTTATCTATACCTTTTTGCCAAAGATTAATTAAGGCAAAATTAGACAAAAAATTTGTTAGACCCAGAACGTTTCTTAGAAGTTAGAACTGGAAATAAGAAAATTTGGTGATTAGTCATGAGTAAAGAAAAAATGAATGAAAATTCTTGAACCAAGAAATGATAGACAAAGTAAAGTAGCGAAGGAGAAATGTCGATAGATTCATATTTTGCCTTGGTGCTTTTAGTGGATAAGAGATTTCAAAATGGGAAGAATTAAGGAGAAAGTTAGAAGTGGAATGAAAGAAAAAAATGAAGTTGAATTTGTGTAGTAAGTTGATAAAGAATATGTATATATGTGTATGTTCTATTATTGGTATTCATGATTAATCATGGATTATAAATTTCTGTATAGATGATATTGATTTGAAATGAAGTAGAGAAGGTGATCTCAGTATGATTTGTGTTAAGGAAAGATTGTGAAACAAAATGGATGGTTGATCTGGAAAATGTTATGGAGTATGCTTCAGTATTTTAGCCACAACTTTTTCTCTAGTTATCCAAACAAGATGATTCTTGATTTGAATTAAACTAGAAACATAGGGGTACATTTATTATGAAGATATAAAATTTAAATTATATCTTTAAGAATCTAAAAATTTGTCATTAAATTGAGAACTGGGTGCAGTATATTGGATGAATGTAAAAATTCATATTCTGATTTTGGAGAAACATTTGGATTAATCTAGGCTGATTTAGGCAAATGTGTCTTTTGGAAAGTTCTATGTTTTTCTTTTATCTTTACAATGGTATATAGCTTGAAATTTTGGAACTTATAGGCTGAAAGTTATGGTCCTTACAAAGGAAGATGTATCTTCTATCTCTTCACTTCTTCTATGTTTTGCTTCTTCTGTGATTTGCATTCTTCTGCTTTTTAATTTGGTTTCGTTTGTACTTATCTTTGTTCTATTTTTTAACGCTTTAGAAGATAGAATTTTTCTTTTAGGTCTTCATGAAAGTTTTAGATCTTAAAGTTTTCTTTCGAACCATATAAAGAACACCCAAATCTGATATCTGTAGGGAAAGTTATAGTAATTTTTCCTATTCGTCTGTCTTTTTCCATTCTTCTATTTTTTCATTTGGTTTCATCTATACCTATCTTTTGGACCATTTTTCCTCTAGAAGATAGAATTTGTCTTTTAGTTCTTCATGAAAGTTTTATATCTTGAAGTCCTCTTTCGAATCATCTAAAAACCACACAAATCTGATATCTGTAGGGAAAGTTATGGCAATTTTTCCTATTCATCTTCCTTTTTCCATTCGTCTATTTTTGCTTTGGCTTCATTTGATCCTATTGTCTGGCCCCTTTTGACCATTCAGATGATAAAAATCTGACCTCAAGGTCTTCTTCCAAATTGTATATCATAAATTCCTCTTTGAAATCGTTCTAAGATGATCTTAATCCAACATCTCTAGTGAAAGTTATTCCATTTGTCCCGAGACAAGTTCATTATGATTGAGGACCAAACCTTATTTGATTCTTTCAGCCATAATTTGGTTGTCCGACTTCCAAATGAAGTGATTCTTAAACCAATAGTTTCTTAACACATTTTTCTATCCCTCCATAGATTTTAATAGCTTTTGGTATTGATTAAAAAAAGATAGATTGAATCAACGTATGGGAATCAGTTGGAAGAGTAGGAATTGGATGTTTATTGGACATACTTCAGTATTTTGAATATATTTGGATCTATAGGATTCCAAATGAGATGGTCCTTGTTTCAAGATAAAGTAGAGATATGGAGCTACAAATGGTATGAAGAAGTTGAATTCTAAAACAGTCTTTGGACTTTCAATTTCTGGATGGAAGTTGGGTATAGTGTACTATTTCAGTCTAACAACAGTATGAAATGTTTGGGCCCTAACTTTCAGATTTCTAAACCAAATGGATTGATTTGGTGTCATTGGAAACTTAAGACAAGGGAGAACACTTTTCTAGAAGAAATAGTTACGTCAGAATATTTAGGGGTATTTTTGGCAAGACACTTAAGTATAAAAGACATAAGGCATTAAAGGAAGGGCAAGGTGGACTTTTATCAATCATTAAGGGTATAATGGGAAGAAAGAAGTGTTGTTTCCTTCCTTAAGAGGGGGAAAACGAAAATGGGAGAGAAGGAAGTGAAATAACAAAACCAAAGAGAAGGAGAGAAAGAAGAGAAAACAAGTTAAGATTTAACTTTTCTTGGTCTTCAAAAGAGATTTTAGAGTTATTCAAGAAAGGAAAAAGGAAGAGGAAGAGAAGAGCTTCCATTTGAGCTAAAGATCCCTTCATTTGATGAAGAATGAAGGTAAGATCATTTTAAATCTTTTAGATTTTTGGAAGGATTTTAGTTCATGATTAGAAAAGGCTTGGGTTTAAGTATTCTAGAACCAATTTTCGTGATTGTGCTTTGAGAAAAATTCAATTGAAAACCCTATTGAGTGAAATTTTTGTTATCATATAAAGGGATCAAAAGAGGCAAGAGGAACAAGAGAAGAGGCTTTTTGAGCAAGTTCATAATCAAGGAAATCAAGGTGGGTACATGTTTATAATAGAGTAAATAAGCCATTAATTGTTTCTTTAAATCAAAAAAATTTAATGTTTCTAATTGCATCGTAAGTGTTGCATTTATTGCTATATGTTTGTTATATGATTTGTCTGATGATTTATGAAAAGTTATTTTTAAAATGATTCTTTGAAATGATGCATAATTATGAAACCATACTTATGGAAATGGTTTTTAAGGTATAATAAGGATGTGAAAAGCAAGTTTTCAAGAGAATGTGCCATTTGGGCATCAATCTTACAAGATTTTGAAATCTATGTGTTATGTGGGTTTGTGGTAGTCCCTTAAGAATCGTCACGTGCACGTTGACCCAAGTATAGGCTTCTCCCGCTTGCCCACTAGTGGCATGGAGTCCTCTCAAAGACTCCTTCAATAATTCACGACTATACAGGACCATTATATTGGAAATGTGTAGTGCGTCATGTTTTTGGACTTACCCAAACCATTTGATATGCTTATACGCTCATGACAAGAGTGATGCATTCATGTTTTACAATTTGTGAATTTTGGCTGAAAGCCTAAGAAACATGTGGTTTAAGAACTGTATGAAAATTTTTTATGACAAGTAAACATTTTCAATAGTTTTTGCTTATTTTTTTGTTATAAAATGTTACCCACGAGCTGTCAAGCTCACCCCCTTTCTGTCCCCTCTTTAGGTGATAGTTAAGAGATCAAGTGATCAAGAGCCTAAGGGAACTTCCACAAATTTGTTATTTGTATTTTGTAACAAGCCAATGATGTGGCTTTTGATATGTAAATAAAGTTTTTCAAACTTTGTTGCTTTAGAAATGAAATGATAGATTGAAGTAGTTTGGTTATGTATGTTCTTTTTAACTTCCTCATTATATGGTTGAGTTGGAGTAATAAGTTTGTTTTGATGTTTGATGGTCATGGGGTACGCCACCCTTGTGGGATGATGCCTAATAAGGGTTCATAGAAATAACCCTATGGATTTACACTCACGCTTCATGATTTCGTAAGAGTTGGATTCCAGCAACAGTGCCTAATAGAATTTGAGAAATGTTTAGAAGTTCTTCAAAAATATATACTAATATTCCTTTTACTAATGCTTTAAACTAGATGCCTTCTTATTTTAGATTCTTGAATAAGGAGTACAAAGCAACCTAATTGAACTGCCTCAAAAAATCAAAGATATTGGTGGATTTTTATTCCTTGTATTATTGAAAATATGATATTTAATCATATTTTATATGATTTAGGGGAAAATTCATTCTTATATTTCTATCTCTATGAAAAAGCATGATATGGCAATTTAAAACCTACTAATTTTTCATTATAACATAAGAACACAAGGTCCACAAATTTTTTAACAAGACAAACATAAATCCTTGGAATCCAAGTTAGATAGGTTAATAGGCATGTTGAGCTCCAAGTTTGATAGTTAAGATAAAAGTCAGAAGAGGATGGAAGCCAAATTTGATCAAATAATGAAGAACTACCTTCTATTAATAACTTAGAGGTTGAATTTGGGAAACTTTTCAATGCTTTGTTAACAAGGAATGTAGGGAGTTTTCTAAGTAATATGGAAGCATAACTGATATCTATATTGTGTTGTGACATTTGTTGGAGTAACGATTATAATCATGAATATTAAGCACTAGATTATATGTGGTAGCATTTTTATTGCATGAAAAAATAAACTCAAAATACACCATATGAGCATGTTGATAATTTAGAGTGCAGATATGAGCATGTTGATAATTCAAAGTGGAGCAAATCTTACACTGATGCATGAGATTACACTTCAACTGAATTTTTATTAGAAAACCTTTTTGAAAAGGAGACAAAGGCTGATATCATGAATGAAGTTGCAATTTAAGAAGAGACGGAAACTTCTATCTAAGAAGAGGAAGTAGAAGAGTATACAACAGAGATTAAGGAAGAAAAAGAGCATATTGCCTTCCTGCAAGACAAAATGTTTGAGTCAACTGAAGATTCAGAAGGTTTTATTATTCCCTATTTTATTAATAGTTTATTACCAACAAAAGGCATTAATGGAATCATTTAGATTTTTTAATTTGATAAATTATGTAATTATTATCTTACAACATGTGGCTTATTCATAGGCTACTAAACTGCTACGTGGAGAAAAAGGTGGAAAGCAAGCTATTAATTATAGACCCCATTTAATGGTAAACATAAAGGGTACATTGAGCTAACGACATTAAACAAGTGATACTTTAGAGGCAACCTAAGACTTAGAATAGGTTTTATTTTTATTTGCATTTCATCTTGTTTCTATTTTGATTTTACCATAATATTTTATTGATTTTTTACGTGTTTTAGTGCAAGGATATAAAGCATCCTAATGTGATTGTGTATATTTATCGTGTTAAACTTTTGTAATTTTAATGATCAATTTTTAAGTTTTTCCAACCATTTTTCATGTTGTACATGATCACAAAGACTTACACACAATCTTTAAACATGACCATGTACACTCTGAATCTTTTAAAAATGTTTCACACATGTTCATAAAGAGTTACACACCTACTAGACACGCCCATATAGACTTACACAATCATATACACACCTAGACGTGACCTTATAAGTCCATGAAAACTTACATTCCTATGTCCCTTGGATTTTAATGAATCATCGACTTACACGGTCAAATACACAGTTGTGTAGCAGACTATGAAAGTCCACAACAACATTTAAAATATCCTAATTCTTTCACTTTTCTCTTTTTTTCCTCTCTCATAACACACTCTTTATTACCTCTCTTCCTCCTAATTTTTGTATTTTTATCACCAAATTGTGACACCCAAGTAAGTATTTTCTTCTAGTTAACTTGTTTATGCATGAATCTTTAGATATTTTGCAATCTTTAGGGATTTTCACCCCCAAAAATTCTAGGGTTAGTGTTTTGTCATTTAGAGTAAACTTGCTTGATTTTGTTCTTGATTGTGGTTCAATAGTTGAATTTTATCCTTACCCGTATGATTTATTGATTCAATTTCATGAATTGCATGCGATTTGGATGAAATTTCAATTGGGTATGCAATTTTGCTCACTAAATGTTAAATTATGATGATTTTTCTATAATTACGATTAATTGGCTGTTTTATCGTTAATTACAATTGTTTTCTATTTAATTTAATTTCAATTTTGATTTTTTGCATGAATTCAATTTTAATTTTACCAATTTTGGGTAATTGTTATGTTAGATTTGTTAATTTCAATTTTAAGTTTAGTTTCATAATTGACTTGTTAGATTTGTTTTATTTGTTGATTGAAATTCTTTTAATTTTATTTTTATAATTAATTAGGTTTTTGGTTAATTTTCTAATTATTTTATTATTGCTATTTTATTACTTAATTATTTATATTCGATAATTTGTTTTTGATTTTATTTATTCATTTAATTTTCCTTTTCAGTGTTATTTCACATTTTAACAATTTAATGAGCATAAGAAATAAGTGTGGGGAAACGGTTCTTTTTCATACTTTATCTATTATTTTCTCACACTTATGTAAAGTTTCAAGCTCAATAACAGAAAAGAAGGGTCCTCTAGAGACCTGATGGGAGCTCGCCCATAACATGGGCAAGTTGATATAGTCCAATTGCTAGAGCGACCTCTGATGTTACTTTTCAATGTCATAGTTTATGAGGAAAAGTATAAACGACTAAGAATTTTAAGACTGGCAGAAGCATAAATTGAGAGGCGCTGGGGCATGTCAGTTTAGTCTAACAAGTTCAAGATCACATCGACATGGTTCTGATTTTTCGAGATCATGGGACTCTTGTACTGGGAGTTGATGCTCGAGGTGCTCTCTATGTTCTTTATGGAGAAAGGGTCACTATAATTGGGAATGGTCAAATACTATCCAATTCTGGATGTCGAGGGAGATGGTCCATAAAAGTTTCTCGAAGTTATCCATCATAATTAGGTTGTATGATCAAAAGTTTATGGGAACACCAGATTTTGTAGCCCTACAGATTGACTTCTAGTATAGGATGTCTTCTTGCTAATTCTAGAGCACTATTAGCAAGGAAGACGACTACGACCCCCGTAGATCTAAGCCATCATCCCTACAACACCCCTTCACTTCGATACATAATGAGATTTTGAGTCATATGCTACCTGGATAGGGCAATAGCTTTGGACTAGTAAAAAATTTGGACGTATTCTATTTGTGGAGCATTGTTGTGGAATAAGTTCTAAAAAGTACCTAGGCTATCCTACACACAAGTATACGAGGTAGCTGTAGTTGATTTCCCAGGTCTCAAAGAGGTGAAATTGGTTCACTCAAATTAATCTTGAATACAAATAAAAATAGATGCAATCCTAAACTTTCTATGTCGATTTGATGAGTAAAGGCTTTAAAGATAATTATACAATTAAACTACAAAGTAAACTAATTTAGCTGGAAGCAAAAAAACGATTTGATCAACCAGTATGGAAAGCACTTGAGAAATTAACTTCACTAATTTAATCTCTTATGTATGACTAAGATGAATTGATTGGATAATTTTCTTGCTAAAATTACCAATTGGGTTCTAAATTAGTTCAAATAATAAACTAAATCTAATTTTCATATTCGACAAGTTTATTATCCCAATTAATTATGAAAACCTAACTAATAATTATCAACTTAAATTAATATATTTCTAATTCTTTAGCTAAGATTTTTTAGTTTCTTGTTCTAATATTAAACTTCTTCTCTTGATCCTTCCTTTAATACCTAAATGATGCAAAGGTTGGCCACAATATTACATCCAATAAGCTTAGAAACTATAGCAAATAATAAAAGAAAAAAAGTCCCTTCATCATGTATAATCCATTAAATTAGCTACATTAATTCTCAAGAACAAGTAATCATCCCATCATAGAATAAACACGGTTCATTATCTTTATATACTTCAATGTCATAATTAACAATAACAGAAAAATCTTGGAAGCAATAAACAGAGTAAAAAAATCGAAATGGACTATCAAACTCTAACAAGAAAAATAAGCTCAGTAGAGGAGTTCCATAATGCAACAGAGATAAAATAGAGATAACAAACAAATGGGTGGTCGGATGAGGATGTTGGCGACTCCCTAGGTTCAGCTCTCACCCTCTACCTCTGTTTACTATCACCTAGAAGAACGGATGCTTCCCTTGGCTTCAACTTTTCCTTCTCTTTATCTGTTGTTGTTTCTCTTCTTCTTTACCACCTATTGGTCTTGTATTCTTTTTGCCTCTAGCATCCTTCGTTGTCTCTTTTCTTCATCTTTTTCTCTCTGTGTGTGCTCGTCTCTAGCCTCTCTTACTATTTTTAATTTGTATTTTGAGTCTAGGTTTAGATTTTTACACTGTCAAAACCTACATTAGATGACTATAATATTAAACCATTTAAAGAAATTTATGTCATCCCCGTGACTCCTATGTCACACCCATGACTTGGGAGTCGTGGGTGTGACTTTTATTGTCACACTAGTGACTTGGGAGTCACTGATTTCCACATTCATGAGTATGACTCCATTAACATGCATGCATTAATTAATTAATTTTACACCATGCATAATTCATGTCCACATTAATGTTTTCATGCATAATTTTTCTTATTCCCATGCAACATTTACAAGACACTCCATTCAAAATTCATGCAATATTCTCGCCACTTTCACTCAATTTATTTAAAATTTGGATTAAAACACAAGAATTTGTAACCAACATTAAGATATGAAGGCAAGAAAATTCAATAGAAATTAGTCATAACAAGCATGAGCGAGCATATGCCAATTCATTTGGGGTATGCATTAGCCTAATTCATCTAGTGTTAGAGCAAAGAGAAGAAGATCGAGACAATATGTGTCAGACCTTATATGATAAGGCTTACACAGAGGATGGGGGTCTTCGATAGACTACCAATGATGTGAATGGTTGGTACCCTGGTAGCTCTGAATCTAGATAGGATGAAACACATACATATGGTACGTAGATGACAGGGACCTATGGGTGACATCTACTACCTAATTAGGGTTCTCAAAGAGCTCACCACATCGAAAGGAGATAGGAATCCATAAGTAGATAAGCAGACATTGCAACCGAGATCACCACCATCTCAAACAAGAGGAGTCACATAAGAGGTGATTAGTGTAGAAATACCTAAGGCACTAACACTATACTTGGACAAGTTGAAGATAGCTTGATTGGAGAAACACATGGGGCAGATTATGGGCATTCAGCGTAATACCTGAGTACAACATGCAGAGATTATGGAGCCTTGAGAGCAATTTGAAGTTCAAGGTAGATGCAGATTAGCCTATGATAGATGGCTAACAAAACTATTGACATAGATTGTAGGTCATCTTAGAATGTCTTTCCCACCTCCACCATCTAGAGCAACTACATCGTCTTCAACCCCTCCCTAGTTTGAGGTTTCATGACCTATGGATGCTTCATTAACGAATATGCCATAGTCATAAAAGGATTAAGGATGCTAATTTTGATCTTTACTTTTCTTTTTCTTATTAATTGTGTATTTTTCTTATTTACTTCGTTATGTTATTTTCCTTTATCTAAACATTGGTGACATGTTATTTTAATCTATGTTCTTTTTATTTCCATGTCCTTTAGTTAGTATTGTTATTAATTTTCTTTTGTCTTTTAATCCTTTTTGTTTATATTTTGCAAGGTTGGATATGTAATATATATAGGAAGGATCTTCCTTAATTCAGGATTGTATATAAATTTTTATTTAGGGCAGTGCCAATAAACCCTTCTCAATTTTTTCTTATTTTATTATTTTTGATGTGCTTATATTTTGTACATTGGGGACAATGTACAATTTCAATGTAGGAGGGGATTTCAATTTTCCTAAGTTTATTATAATCTCTTTTTATCAAATCTTATTAACTATTATCCCGACCTAATTAAAATTTCCCACAATACTTTACATCATTGTTGATTATTGAATTAAATTAATATTGAAAAGGATAAAAGTTAGAATAGACATGCTTTTAAAAGTTATATTTTTAGTAATCATTAAGATAATCAATTTGAATGGAAATTGCATATTATTACACACAAGATCATTTTTGTGAGTTTTTAAGCCTAAGAGTAAATACATCATTATTTAAGCTCTTTTACTTTTTCATGTGTGTTATCATGCATAGTTAGATAATTCTATAACTTGCTTTTGTTATTCATATTGAGATCACATTTGTTAAATTATAAGCATTGAAATTATAAAGACATTTAGATTGAACCTTTGTTTAGCCTATGTTCTTATTTATGATTTCCTACCATATTTTATCCCTTAGGAGTAACCAATTTTGAGACTTAAACTTTTCGTTGATTATAACCATATTATTAACCTTTTATTTTTCTTGAAGCCTTTTTATTTTAATCATTGAAGGTTGTTTACATATACTTGATTGCTGAAACTTACAATTTGAAAAAGTCTAAGATTTATTTAATTCTTGGTACATGATAAATTCTTGAAAAAATAAATATAAAAATAAATAATATATGTTACTAACATTAAAAAAAAATTAAGGTTATGGTTTCAATGGAATTATAGTGTGAAGGACCTATCTGGTAAAAAACTAAGTTTTATGTAGTTTTGTTTATGTAAATTTTCTTTAATATTATCAAGTTTTTATATCCTTATCGTATCGTAACCTAGGCCTTATTAAAACCTTGTAATAAGACCTTTTGATTGTTTTTCTAGTTTATTTATAAATGTTGGAGATATGATTTTATTGCAAGATTATGCTTAAGAATAATTCTATATGTTGATTTGAGAGATTTTTTTTTGCATTTTTCACCCTAAACACTTTGAGTGCATTAAGTGAAACCTTTATGAGGATGTAAAAATTTATGTTTTTTATCTAAAAAAGATTATCTATATGATTGCTCTTAATAGTGAATTATGAAGGTTGGTTATGTAATAACTTGAATCTAATTATATGTTAATTTGGTTTATATGATATGATAATGAAGAGTATGAATGGATAGGTTGAGCTTATAAGGGATGAATGTTTGTAAGTTTAATGAATTAGATTAAGATTTGCTTGAGGACAAGTAAAAGTTTATGTATGGGGATTTTTTTATAAATTAAAGAAAGGTATTAAGAGATAATAAAAAAGGATACAAATAGTCTATTGGTCAAACCAACCACAACTAGGGAGATTGTTGTGATCACTCCACTAAAATAACAATATTACGATAAAAAAGAATTTTACTTAATCTAATGAGGAGTCATTTGACTTAGTTCTTAAGAAAATAGTCTCCTTAATGGTTTGTAGAATCCCAGTTGTTGTCTTTTTCACAATAACACATTTGTTTTTGAACGTCTTGTTATTCTTTTCATTCTATATCCCATGAATGGAAGTTCGTATGGCAAGAAAATATGTCTCCAAGCAAGAAAATATGTCTCCAAAGTGTCTTTATGATTACAAGAATGATCCATCAGCCACTAAATGGCATCTGAGAGTGAGTTTCCAGTGCAATTCCATTGGCATAATCTTTTAACCTCTTTCCAAATACCCAAAGGACATTAAAACTTAAAAAATAAATAATCCTTAGTTTCCTCATAGTTCTAACATAAGGAGTAACTCTCATCCACTACTAGAAATTGCAATCTATCCACTGAACTTAATCTTTGTTTCAGTAGCAACCACAAGATAAATGAGTTTCTAGGAGTCAAGAACTTGTTCCATACAATTTTGTATCAAAAAACCTTTGATCCAAACGATTGCAACAGCCTCCTCATTACCTTATTGGTCATGTTAGTAATTGGTTTCCTTTTTCAAAAGAAAATATCATATTCATCTATATCAGGTGACTATGTAGGTGTGTACCTCAATAAGCCTTGTGGAAGAGCCTAATTATTAGTCTCTATCAGCTTAGAGACCTTATCATCCAAGCAGCCAAGTGATCCAGCTTATGAGACTCCAACCTAATAAATAAACTAATCATATAACCTATCCATTTATCATACCAAACTGAAGAATTCTCACCATTCCCCACTCTATAAATCACCTCAGGTTTAACTAGATCTCTAAGTTGTAAGAGTTGACTAAGGAACTAAGAATGTGAAGAACTCTTTTACACCTTCCATATACTTCTACCCTTCAAGAATTAACTATGCATCTATTTCATCCAAAGTGATGTTTGATTAAACAACTATACACCTTTACTGATAGTTGTTTGATTTATTAGTTTATTTTAATTTTAATTAATTTATTTTGATTTCATTTAATTCAATATTTTATTACTTTAGACAAATTGCATTCAAATCATTAGGTGACTAGTAAGCTTATTAAGGGATATCAAAAATAAACCTTACTTCCAGAAATTAAACTTGTAGCAGTGGGAATAAAGGTCAATTCACAGAGAAAGGCAACTGAAAGTGTATGTAAATTATTATTAAGATTGATTAGGGGTTTTGTTTCTCACTGATAAGTATAAATTGCTTCGTATTTTAGGGCATAGTTTGATATGCGTTTAGCCGTTAATTCAATCATTTAGTATGTGTTTAGGTTAGAATTGCCTTTTTTGTTAATTATTTATGTTTTAAGTGTTTTATAGGTTAGTACAAGTCTTTGAGCTTAAATATTATATTTTTTAGGTACCTTGATGTGTTTGTTAGGGTTTCGGGGTCAACATGGAGGAACGGAGGAGTTTAGGAGACATTTAGGCAGAAACAATGGCCCACGATTGTGACAGAAGCTCTAGATTTGACCAACAATCATGGCCTACATGTCACGATAGTGGCAAAAGCCCAAGGAATGGCCCACAATCATGACCTGCAAGCCACAGAAGGCTCAGAAGTGAGCCATGATCATGGCCTACATCAAGCACAAGGGTAGATACTCAAGAACGACAAGTTTTAAGGGATTGTTTGGTCCTTTTGGAACTTTAAAAAACCCTAAGGTTACCCAAAACACAAGAGGATAGAAAAAGAATAAAAATAGGTAGAGAAATGAGCTTTTTGCATCAGCCACCTTGAGAAAACCTAGAGAGAGATCATCGAGAGATAAAGGTAGAGAAGAAGGAAGAGAGAAGAGGAGAAGAGGCTAACTCGAAGTACTTCTCGGATCAGGAGGTTTCCATATATTACTGCCTCCCATCATCCATTTTAGATTGTATTTCCTATTCTTTTTAGTTTTATTATTATAAAGAATTGGATTGAATAGTTGATGATAGAATCTAGAATGTTAAGGATGTTTTAAACTCACCATCATAAATTTATTCTTGAATTAATGAGAATTTGATTGTTTATGTGTTTATTGGATATTTTGTGGTTTAATTATGCTATTACATAATTCAATAACAAACTGAGAGGAGAATCGAATGAAAAACATTTAAATTGGACTAACGAGAGTTAGGTGATTTAACAGAAACTAGAATTAAATAAAATCGATAATTTATGCTGAGAGAGATCTTATATATGTTTTCGATATTTTATTAGAGAACTTTAGAACTAATTAGGGTTTTTGATAGGTTGTGAATTGAGAGATTGCAACCTCCATAATCTGATTAGGGTTTATGATTTAGGGTTAATGGTTATAACTTGAGAGAGAGTAGTAATCAACCCTAGGATAGTCTAAAACCAATAATCCTATAATTCATGATCAGTTAGGTTAGTATTAAGGATAGGTAAAATTCCCTTTCTCTCAATAGATAGTTTCCTTCGGTTGATTTTAGGGTATGTTCCAATTTGTAATGATTAGTATTTTTATCTTTGATTCTTAAATTGATTGATTGAATTAAATTCTCATATTAGTTTCGTTACATCTTAAAATTCTATTATTTGTTTCTTGCTTTAGATTTTTGGATTAGATTAGTTCCCTCCTTATAGGATTGACATCTTTGGTACTACGTTAACGAATTGTGCATTTGTGGATTATCAAGGGTTAATAATTAAAACTTACAAACAAACAAACCCCAATCAAGTTTTTAGCACCGTTGCTGGGAAGGCAATTAGTTTAGTTCTTTAGTCTAAGGCATTTTAGTTGCTTTTTAGTTTCCATTCTTTCTTTCTATTTTGAGTCAGTGCCCTTGCATAAATACAAGAGTTACAAGAAGTTCGAGTCGTGCAACTAAAACCTTAAAGATAGATATCACTCGATTATAACTATCAACTAGGAAAGCTCAGTGCGAAGAAGAAGAAGAAATCACAAAAGCAACAATGACTGAGGAATTTCAGCAAGATTTAGATCACGGAGCAAACCAAGGACCTCAACAAAGAACCCTTATGGATTTCATAAGATTAGGGTTCAATGTGGTTAACCAAGGAGTAGCTAGGCTACCCATACAAGTAGCCTCTTTTGAAATTAAACCAGCCCTCTTAAACATGCTTCAACAGAATGTGCAATTCTATGGACTAACGAATAAAGATCCCAATGCATATATAGTAAATTTTCTTGAAATTTGTGATACCTTTTGGTACCATCAGATGCCAAAGTATACGGTAAGAATTAGGCTTTTCCCTTTTACCCTAAGAGATAGAGCAAAGGCCTAGTACCACTTCCTCAACCTAGCCATTGTCACCACTTGAGATAAACTAATTCGTGCCTTTTTAGATAATTATTTTTCCCCTTACCAAGACCACAAAGAATATCAAGCAAATTACCAACTTCTAGTAAAGTGACAGGGAATCGATCTATGAAGCGTAGGAACAATATAAGGACTTACAGTCCACACCATAACTTACTTGAGGAGTTCTTGTTACAAACATTCTATAATAGAGTAACCCTACATATAAGAGGCACAATTTATGCAACTTCAAGAGGATCATTGATGAGAAAGACGATAGATAAAGCAGAAGATCAGATAGAGGAGATGGCGAGTAATAGCTACCTATGGACAAATGAGTGGAGTAGATAACCCACTACTTACTGAGAAAAAAGGAGTTGTAACTGTTGAACAAATGATAGAGATGCAGGTGAAAATTGAAAACTTAACTCGAAAACTAAAAAACATGAAATATTTGTCCTCAACTTTGGGCAAAGCTGTGCAACTAAAGTGTGAACTCTATGGATAGATAGACTATGATATGGTGGACTGCTTCTTAATGAAGGATAATGACTCAGAGCAGGTTAGTTATATGGGAGCTCAATATGGATGAGGAGGGGGAAACAATATTTACTCCAACATATACAACCCTGGGTGGAAGAATCACCCTAACTTCTCTTAGATGTACAATGCTGGAGGACAATTCAGACCGCAAGGACAACCAAGTTTCCAATAAGATAAAATGAGCTTAACAGAATCCAAGTTAGATAGGATGTTTGATAAAATTGGAGGCATGGAGGATGCACATAAGAGGCTTCAAAGCAAGTTCCTCTATAATACACAATCTGGAGGTCTAAGTAGGTCAACTAACAGAGGCAATTTTAACTCAGAATGCTGGAACCCTTCCAAGCAATACTGAATCTAACCAAAGGAATGGATCATGGCTATTACTTAGACCTAGGAGAAAAAACTAGACCATACGAAAGAAGATGGAGACAATGGAGAAGGACAAGAAAGTATGGAATTCTTTCCAAGTAAGCTCGTAATTAAGCCAATCGAGGAACCTCGACCTAAATTTTCATACCCTATTCTAGCTCAATGAAAGTCAAATTCAAGTAAGGCAATCAGAAATTCTAAGGAGGTTGAATTAAACAATGTTGAGGATATAATAGAATAACTACAATCGAGGCTCACTCTAAAGGAATCAATCAAGAAGAAGGTTAAGGAGCTTATAACGGAAGAAAACCCTAATATAGCATTGAAGAAAGAGGACCTAGGAATTTTTACATTCCTTGCAGTATCAATAAAGTTAAAATAAATAGGGCATTAGTAGCTTTAGGAGTGAGTATTAATATGATGCCCTATTCCTTTAGTCAAAAATTGGGGTTAGTAGAGTTATAACCCACTACGATGCTAGTAAAGATAGCAGACATAATAGTTCATCGGCCAAAGGGTTTTATTAAGGATATGCAAGTACAAATTGATATATTTACCTTCCCTACAGACTTCTTTGCATTGGATATTAGAGAAGATGTGGAAACCCGTATAGTCCTTAGATGACCATTCTTGGCTACTGGTCACTCAATAATTGACGTTAATAGGTGTGAACTAACTATAAGGGTCGGAGAGCATCAAATAACCTTCACTAGGTTAAAGAATGACAACAATTCTCCTTTACTTCCATCTAACATCAAAGAAATTGAATCTCAAGGACAATAGGAAGATATTGAGGATCCTGGGAATGCATTTAGAAGGAAACAATTACGGAGGAGAAGGAGAAGAAAGGTGAAGCAGAAGGAAGGTGGAACCCAGGGTATAGTAGCTCATGTGCAAATTATAAGATCGATGACTGTGTTACCATTGCATGATTCATTTGAACCACTTTGAGCATAAAAAGAGAGTCAAGCTACTAATGTTAAAAGAAGCACTATATGGAAGGCAACCCACGGATTATTAATTCCATGTTATTTCATTTGACGATTAGATAGTTTGAATTTTGTAGTTAAGTTATTTCAGTTCTAAATAAGGTCTAGAAGGCATAGGACTTCAATATAAGTTAGATGATCAAGGAAGCAAGCAAAGAAAAGAGGTGAAAGAGCTATGAAAGAGTTAAGAAGGGATCTCAAGAATGTGTAGAAGGACAAAAGAAGAAAAAATTAGAAAATTGGTGGAATTATTGCAGGCCACGATCATAGCTTACGGTAGGTTAAAACTGTCCATGCAATTTTCAACTATAATTTTTACCATTTTACCCTTCCTTCACCTATATATTTATTTCATACTTAATTTTTTCACTCACTTTCATTTTAACTTTATCTCTCTAAGTTAAGAACCTCCAAACGCTCTCACTTCTCTCCAACCAACTTCCAAATTTTCACTTTATTCCAACCTCCACCTACTTGCAGTCCACTGTGTCACGCATTAAGCAATCAGTGAAGCGAAAATAATCATCGAGAAAGAAACAAGTCCCAAACCAAGGGTGAAGGAACAGGGTGGCGAATTTTAGAGAACCCTTCCGAATCTACACAGAGGGGGAAGGTATTCAATTCTAATCCATTAATGTTAAAAACAATTATAGTTCTGAAATACTTTGATTTTGCTATGCTTAATAAGCTAGAATTGCGAGATAGGCTAGAGAATTTAGTAGAAAGAATTCAGTGGAGTAGGTTTATACACTTCCAATATCCTATCTACTAGGACCTCATCCTCGAATTCTTCTCTTCCTTTCAGTTCTAATATAATAACCCTAAGGAAATGTGGTTTAGGTTGTAGGGATAACCTTGTGAGCTGAACCTTAAAATTATGTATGATATTTATGGTTTCCCCTAATCTTCCATTGTTAATTAACATGATGATTTTTGTGCTTTCTACTATTAGAATGAGCTCACTGGGTTGGAGCGGTTAAATACCAAAAATGCCCACAACAACATTATACGAAGGCGTGAGCACTTGTTATTACATAAATTCATAAGCTAAATGGTTTTTGACAAATCAGAATACAATTGCTTAACGAAGGAACGTTTTCTATTGTGCTGCATAGATCATAACATCCCAGTGTGCACGTCCATACATGTGTTTAATACTATTGTTACAAATCTATGTAAAAGGAGCAACAATTTGGGTTTGGTTTACTTGGTTTCTACCATTACTAAGTACTATGGAATGGATTGTAGTGGTTTAATAATCTAATCCCTGATTTTCTAAATCACCATCACTTATGTTATGGCATGTTAAAATCCTAAAGTCCCATAACATGGAACTCCGAGACATCAGCTAAAAAACTCATGTAAAGGTTAGGGCTAGTTAGGCAAGTTTTAGCATAACACCACCTCAATAGGTAGAAGAGGACTCGACTAGCGAGGAGTCCTAAAAGGAAGAAAACATAGAAGAACCTAGTTAGAAGAAACTGCTTTATACAATCTCTGCCAACACTAAAGAAATTACAGATACAATGGTAGAAAACACTAGGAGGATGAAAAAGATGGCCCATATATGATCAGTAGTTTGGTTGTGTCTAAGTTTTAATTATTGCCCTCGATAATCCGCAAGTTACAGTTTATTAACATAGTACTAAAGGTGTCAATTCTACGAGGAGGAAACTAAACTATTCCTAAAGTCTAAGGCTAGAACTAAATAACAGAAATTTAAAACGCAACAAAACTAAAAATGATTTTAATTCAATCAATCCAATTAAGAATCAAACATAAAAATGCTAATTACCAAGCAATTGAAACACACCCACGAATCAATCGAAAGAAATTATCAGTTGAGAGAAAGGGAATTTTACCTATCCTTAATGCTAACCTAACTAATTATGGATTATCAAGTTATTAGTTCTAGACTATCCTATGGTTGGTTACCCTCTCTCGGGTTATAACCATTAACACTAAATCATAAAACCTAATTACATTATGGAGGTTGCAATCTCTCAATTCACAACTTATCCAAAACCCTATTTAATTCTGAAGTTCTCTAATAAACTATTGGAAACCTATATAAGATCTCCCTTTGCATAATTTCTTGATGTGATTCAATTCTTGTTTCTATTAAATCACCTAACTCGCGTTACTATAATTTAATTGTTTTTCATTCGATTCATCCTCTCAGTTTATTATCGAATTATGAAATCACAAAATCAAACCACAAATAAATCCAATCAACACGTAAACAATCATATTTTCATTGATTCATGAATAAAATTCTGAAGGTGAGTTTAGAACATCCTCAACATTCTAGCTCTTATCATCAATAGTTCAATCTAATTCTATACAATAATAAAACTAAAAATAAGCAGGAAATACAATCTAAATGGATGATAGGAGGCAGAGACATTGAAAAACTTCCTAATCTAGGAAGTACGTCGAGTCAGCTTCTTCTCCTCTTCTCTTCCTCTATCTCTCGAAGATTTCTCTCTAGGGTTTCTCAAGGTGGCTGATGCAAAAGCTCTTCTCTGCCTCTTTTCTTCTTATTTAACTATCCTTTTGTGTTTTAGGTAACCCTAAGGTTTGTTCAGGGTCCAAAAGATCTAAAAAATCCCTCAAAGTTTGACGTTCTTAAGTGTTTGCACGTCTGTCTAATGCAAGCCGCGATTTTGGGCCCTTGACTGGGCTTTTGTCACGATTGTGGCATGTAGGCATGATTGTGGGCCAAATCTGATGTTTCTGTCATGATTATGGCCTGACATGCCATGATCATAGGTCATTGTTTCGGCCTAAATGTGTCTGAAACTTCTCCGTTCTTTGACGTTGACCCTGAAACACTAGCAAACACATCAAAGTACCTCAAAAACATAATATTTAAGCTCAAAGACACATCAAGGTACCTTAAAAACATAATGCTTAAGCTCAAAGACTTGAACTAACTCATAAAACACTTAAAAAATAAATAATTAACAAAATAACACAATTATAACCTAAACACATACTAAATGATTGAATTAATAGCTAAACGTATATCAAACTATACCCTAAAACACATGCAATTTACACTTATTAGCACACAACGACATCAGATCTGGGATATATGTCAAATTCATTGATATTTCGAGGCTCAAAGTGTTCAATTTCCACTTGAGACACCATCCTCGCCTCCATCACCACGAGGCTTTGTTTCTAACCCTTTCCTTTTAAATTGAGTCTCTATTTAGTCTTTATTTTTGTTTCATTTTATGTTACTTCTTTCCATGTGTGATTGTTTGTCTCCTTCTCACATCGAGGATAATGAATTGTTCAAGTATAGGGAGGGTTGTGAGTTTTGTTTTGAGTGTGAATTTTACATATTCTATGATAGTTTGTTTAGGTTGCATATTGTGAATTATGTGAATGTGTCAATGGCTTAAATGGAATGAAATTGATTTAATTTTGAACACAATCTAATAGGATGTGAAGAGTCATTAGCTTGTAAAATTAGTGATCTCTTTGGCTAAATATGCAAGATATTTAGGATTTAGTGTTAGTTTTTTACCCTATAAGTTATCACACCATTCACAATTTTAGGTCTTTTAACTAAGTAGCTTTGTTAGTATTTTTTCATGAAAACAAGTAGCTAAAGCAACAAGGTAGGCATTAAATAAATAAATAAAATAAAAATAAATATGTTCATAAATTTTAAATAAATAACTATTCCACTAGCCTTCAAGTTATGAATAGAGCTAGTAGCCAGTTGAGAATGTGATGTAGTCGAGTAACCGAATTGACATGCATCATAAATGTGTTCGCATCAAAAGGCTATAATAACGTTCCAACAAAGCAAATTAATAAAAACATGACTTAATCGAGTAACTAGATCAGTAGTCATCACCAATGTTTTCCTCTGTCTAAAAGACTAAGTTCATGTAAATAAAAAAAAGGTTTCTAATAAAACCTACCGAAATTGTAAGTAACTTAACTTTTCATAAAAACGTACTTAGGAGTAATTGCAGAGTTTGAATGACTAAATAATTATTAATGTGTGTGTACAATTGAAGAGGGTGAATAACTTGACATTTGAGTCTTGATTAATATGTATATTTACTGTAGAGCTTCTAGACATGAATTTTGTATGTTAATGATTTGAAATAATTTGAATGATTATGTTTGGAATTAAACTTGTTTCATGAAGTTGAAGCCATTATCTCAGTATTGCATTGTGTGCTTTGTGATTTTGTGTTGTTTGCTGTTTCGTTTGCTTGAGGAAAAGCAAACATTTAAGTGTGGGGATGTTGATAAGTGTAAATTAAATCGTATTTTAGGGCATAATTTGATACGTGTTTAGCTATTAATTCAATCATTTAGTATGTGTTTAGGTTAGAATTGTATTAGTTTGTTAATTATTTATGTTTTTAAGTGTTTTATGGGTTAGTACAAGTCTTTAAGCTTAAATATTATATTTCTAAAGTACCTTGATGTGTTTGTTAGTGTTTTAAGGTCAACATCAAAGAACGGAGGGAGAATCGAGTGAAAAATGATTAAATTGGACTAACAAGAGTTAGATGATTTAATAGAAAACATAATTAAATCAGATCGATAATTTGTGCTGAGAGAGATCTTGTATAGGTTTCCTATAGTTTATTAAAGAAATTCAGAACTAATTAGGGTTTTGGATAGGTTGTGAATGAAGAGATTACAACTTCCATAATCTGATTAGGGTTTATGATTCAGGGTTAATGGTTATAACTCAAGAGAGAGTAATCAACCCTACGATAGTTTAGAACCAACAATCCAATAATTCATCATCGATTAGGTTAGCATTAAGCATAGGTAAAATTCCCTTTCTCTCAATTGGTAATTTCCTTTAGATAATTCTTGACTATGTTGTAAATTGCTTAATAATTAGTATTTTCATGTTTGATTCTTAATTTGATTGATTTAATTAAATTCTTGTATTAGTTTCGTTGCATCTTGAATTTCTATTATTTGTTTCTAGCCTTAGATTTTTACATCAGATTAGCTCCCCCTCGTGGGATCGACATCTTTAGTACTATGCTAACAAACTATGCACTTGCAAATTATCAAGGGTTAATAATTAAAATTCACACACAACCAAACACTAATCAGTCACGAATAAAATAAAAACAAAAATAAAGCTAATAAGATTAAGCTTAAAAGACCATCAATAATAACTAGCTTGGCCAAAGGAGATATCCACCATCAAAACTAATGACTAATCCTTGAAACAATCATAATTAATTCTACTTTGAGTGTTTATCAGGGAAATAAGTATTTATTATCTTTCCTTACGTGTGGTTAACAAAGAACACTAACGAACCAATTAACCCTAATTATTAGATGATCTAAGCCCAGCATGAAAGATCTAATCTAACAATAATATTAAGCCATTGAAAGATCAACAAATTAAAGTTCCTTTAACCATCAGTGATTAAGATAGACTTAACCTATTATTCTTCATAAGATTTAATAATAACACTAGCGAAATTACTAAATCCTAGTTGCTATTTGATTAGCAGTAGATTATTAAATGCAATTAACTAGTAGGCCTCCTAGCAAATGAACGATAATTATGATAAAAAGCATGAAAGAACAATAGAACTCAAAGTTGAAATTAAAACAATAAATTCATTTAGATCTCACAATTTTGAGATTATGAGGTTTCAATTCCTTCGTTCAAGAACGAAGCCATGCAGGGCCATAGAAGAAGCTCTAACGTGTAAAGAGAGGAGAGAGAGGCGTGTGTTGTGTGTCTTTTTTTTTTCTCTAGATGTCTTCCCCTCCTCTTGCACGTAATAAAACCTATAGATAGAAACCTAGAAAATCTCCTAAAGATATACCAAATATTCTCCCCACAACAAAATACCCAATTAAGGAAAATAATAACAATCCAAATAATAATCTTCTTAGCTGAGGGAAATGGCCTTTCAGATGATATTTCACGTCTAAGTTGGCTTAGGAAGCTTCCTTGATTGCCTCATTGATTATTGTGTAGTAATCTCATAGATATGCATTGGATCAGTGTAGCAACGTTCACTTCTTTTGACCTATTATAGTCAGAATCACTAAAAACTTAAACTTGAAAGTTGTATTGCTCTTTTTTTGGATTTCCAAATCCATTGAATAATCTCAATCGAAGTTTTTATTTGAAAATTAAGGCCAAAATATGATAATGTGTCAAAACTATCCATATTCTCGAAATTATCTCGTTTTGCTCCTTTTTCTTCCATAACACACCTAAATCAAAATATACATATAATAAGTACTTTTAAGCCAGTAATAAAATAGAAGACTAAGGATTTGTGAAGAAAAATACAATATTATACTTTTTATCAAATTTCCCCTTAGCCTTTGACTGTCCTCAAACAAAGTAAAAGTTCAAAAACATCTTCCCTTCCCAATTATTAGAAGGATAGGCACAATCAAAATATTGAGAGATCAATAACCATCAGAACTTACAAAAAGAATTTAATATCAAATTATCTTACTCATGATCAAAAAACAACCATTCCCTTTCAAAATTAAGCAATCAATTAGTAGACTCTCACAAGTCAAAACTCTCATGTGTTTAAAAATAAAAATAATTTCTAGTGCTCACTCAAATACCTTCTATAAACCAGACAATCCACTAAACTTGACTATCGTCCCACTTACAACCTATAGATGTGAAAAGGTTTACATGCAAAGCACAAATCAAAAGTCTTTCATAGGGTTATAATGTAGGCTTAGGGAAAGGTTAAGATAATATTTTGAAAATAAAGCTCAAGATCATAAGAAGTGGTCGAGTAATAGTAGATATAGTGCAAGTCACCTCACAGTCTTGAAGAGATGAATAAGAAGATCTTCAACAAAGCCATCAACTTGCGAACCAAATCTCAACATCACTATTCATACACCCTTAGTAAATATCCTAAATCAACCCTTTATTACTAAAGAATGAGGGAATATCACTCTTAAAAGAGTACAAGACATTAGGAATTGATTCTTTCTTTGTACAATTTACCGATTTGATTTAATTCTTTTTCTATTAAATCACCTAACTCTCGTTAGCCCAATTTAATTATTTTTCATTCGATTCAATCTCTTAGTTTATTATCGAATTATGAAATTGTATAATTAAATCACAATAAATCCAATAAAACATAAACAATTAGATTTCAATAATTCAAAGATAAAACTTCGAAAGTGAGTTTAGAAAATCCTCAACATTAAAAAATCCTATCATCAAACTATTATTCCAATTCTATAAAATAATAAAATTGAAAATAAATAGGAAATATGATCCGAATGGATGATGGGAGATAGTGATGTCGGGAAACTCCTAATCCAAGAAGCACGTCAAGTCAGCTTCTTCTCCACTTCTCTCTTCCTTCTTCTCTTTCTCAATCTCTCGATGAATTCTCTCTATAGTTTCTAATGAAAAAGCTTCTTCTGCCTCTTTTCTTGTTCTTTAAATATCCTCTTGTGTTCTAAGCAACCCTAGGCTTTTTTAAAGGTCTAAAAAATCCCTCAAAACTTAACGTTCTTAAGTGTCTGTGCATCTGTCCGACGTAGGCCACGATCGTAGGCCATTTCCTAGGCTTCTGTCACAATCGTGGTATGCAAGAAATGATCTTGGGCCAAATCTGATGCTTATGTCATAAGCCTAACATGCCATGATTGTGGGTCATTATTTCAGCCCGAATGTCTCTGAAAGTTCTTCGTTCTTTGATGTTGACCCTGAAACACTAACAAACACATCAAGGTACCTCAAAAATATAATATTTAAGCTCAAAGAAATGTACTAACCCATAAAACACTTAAAACATAATAATTAACAAACTAATACAATTCTATCCTAAACACATACTAAATGATTGGATTAACCTCTAAATATATATCAAACTATGTCCTAAAACACGATGTAATTTACACTTATCAAGTGCCAACATTATAATCACTTGTGTCGCATATTATCTCAAAGGGAACGTTCTAATTAGGTGGCTATATAACTAGTATGGTAGTTAGTAATGTTTTCAACTGATCAAAAGCTCTCTTACATGCTACATCGAACTTAAAAGCTATGTACTTTTGCAACAACTTACATGGAGGTAAAGCAATTTTTTAGAAATCCTTTATAAATATCCTATAAAACCCTACATGTCCAAGAAATGAACGAATTTCCTACACTCTAGTGGGTTAAGATAAGGATTAGATAATATCAATTTTAACTTTATCAACCTTAATTCCCTTAAAGGAGACAACATAACCCAAAACTATTTCTTGTTCCACCATAAAATGACACTTTTCATAATTTAAAACAAGGTTGGTTTCAATGCATCTCTTAGGGACTAGTGTAAGGTTATATAAATAATTATTAAAGGAATCTCCATCAATGGAAAAATGATCCATAAAAACTTCAATAATGTTTTAAATATAATCTAAAAATATGCTAATTATACACCTTTAAAAAGTGATGAGGGCATTACAAAGGGCATACGTTGTTATGCAAACGTTTTAAATGGGCATGTAAAAGTAGTCTTTTCTTGATCTTTCGTTGAAATTGCAATTTTAAAATATCTTGAATAATCATCAAGAAAACAATAGTACTCACGACTTGTTAGTCTTTCAAGCATTTGGTCCATAAAAGGTCATGGAAAATGATCCTTTTTAGTTACTGAATTTAATTTTCTATAATCAATACAAACTCTCTAACCATTTGGCACACAAGTACGGATCAATTCATTATCCAATTTTTTCATAACATTTATTATGGTCTTTTTGGGCACTATCTACACGAGGCTAACCCAATCACTATCATAAATAAGGTAAATAATTCTAACCTAAAGCAATTTAAGTATTTCTTTTTTAACCACATCTTATATAGGTGGATTTAATCTCCTTTGGGGTTGTCAAAAAGGTTTTGTTCCTTCTTCTAATAGAATTATATGTATGCATATAGACGGACTAATTCCCTTAATGTCACAATTATCAAACTAATAGTCATCTTATGATCTTTAAGAACTTGCACCAATTTGTATTCTTGTTGATGGCTGAACGTGCTTGAGATGATGTCTGGCAATGTTTCTCCTTCTCCAAGGAACATATATTTTAAATGCTTAGTAAGGGGTTTTAATTTGAGAATTGGTGTCTGTTTCACAAAAGGTAAAAGTCGCTTATTAGAAATAGGTAAATCAATATAGGAAATGTTACCTTGCATTTGTTCCTCTTGATTTTCATTGAGTTCTAAAATGTTCTCTTGTAGCTCATTAGTAAATGAAAATTCATTAAAATCCTCTTCATTAACATTTTCATATATGGCTATTTCCAAAGAATACTTTCCATTTAAATCAAAAACCATTTGTGCCAAAGAACCAATTACATTAATGGTACAAGCATAATCATCTTCATTAGGAAATTTCATTGCACCATGAATATTAAATTCAAAAACTTCACTATCAAATTCCATATTGAGATTACCATCATGCACATCAATTTTAGCTTTAGAAGTCTTTAAGAATGGTCTTCCTAACAAAATAGGAGCATTTTGATCATTGTTTTCCAAATCAAGAACATAAAAATCAGCAGGAAAAATCAAATTATTTACTTGCACAAGCACATATCAACTACACCTTTAGGATAGGCATTAAATCTATCTACCAATTGAATTACAAAACCATTTTTTTATAAAGGACCAAGTTTCAAAGAAACATAAATAGAATATGGTAGGACATTAATTGAAGCTGCTAGGTCTAACAAGGCCTTTTGAAATCTAATACCACCAATTGTACAAAAGATATTAAAAGTACCTGGGTATTTTCATTTAGTAGGAAGCTTTCTTTGAATCACAACAAAATCGTTCTGCCCCATTCTAATCTTTTCAACTCCCTTAAGTTTTTGTCTCCTATTATGTGTACACAATTCTTTAAGAAATTTAGCATATTGTAGCATCAAGTAAAGGAATATTTACTTCACACTTACAAAAAGTCTCAAAGAATTCTTTTTCTTCCTCCTCTTTATTAGATTTATTCAAACGTCCAGGAAAAGTTATAAAATATTTATATTCAGAAAATGGAGTAAACTTACATAGTTTTGGTTCGTCATGTTTTTTGGGAACGTTCTCATCAACCTTATGGGGAAAGCTGTAGGGTGAGATAATTTTGTTATCCTTTTCTTACATTGAAGCTACTGGAAGGGTCTTTACTGGTGCTTCTAGCCCCTTTACACTTCTTAAAACAATCACATTTGCATTCTCTTTTGGATTAACAATTGTTTGAGATGGAAACTTTCCAGAACCCCTTAATTCCAAATTACTCCTATTGTAATCGCAAAATTTTAGAAGCTAAAGATTTGATAATATCATCTAAAAACATATTAGAATAAGAATTGGAACTAGAGGGTTAAGATGGTTGTTGTGGTTTTGAGACTTACGGTTTGTAACATCCCGTTACCTACGGGGAGGTTAGAATAGTAAATAAGAGTGTTCAATGAGAGCTTAGAATTTGCATTTTCATGCTCATGCATAAAATGGCATACACATACACTTGAATAGTGAAATTGTTGCACATGGAAATAATTGTACATGCATTCATGAATAATTTCAGGTATATTTGGATTGAGTTATGATTTTTGGAAATTTTTTAGAATTTGAGTTTTATTTTTTTTTGTAAATATTATTGATTAGTGAAATTGTGATATTTTTTAATTTTGGTGAATTTTGGTGAATTCAGAAATTAAAGAGTATTTTGGAAAATAGGAAAAGGAATCAAAAGGATATTGGAGATACTTGGATTGTAAAGATGAGAATTAAGGGAATTAGTTTAAAAGGGACTTGGTTAGAGTTTAGGCATTAGGAAAGTGACAAGTGTCATTGACTAAGTGATTTTTAGAACCTTGTAGAAAGTAAGCTATTGGACCCCGAATTTTCTTGAAATTTTGAAGTATAAATTGACATTAAATGAAAATTTTGTGGTGAATTATTTATGTGCAAAGAAAAAGAAAATTCAAGAATGTAAAGTGTTATATGAGATTTAGATAGGTGAAATATGCTTTTGTTATTGATGTTTATGATTAATTATGGCCTAAAATGGTGTTTTGAGTTTAAATGGAATTGATAGTGAATAAATTGTTTTAAATGGAATGGAAAAGAAAGAAATGAATAATGAAAGTATTAGATTTTGGGGAATTGAAAATCTGAAATTTTGAGGATGAATAGTAGCAAAAAATTGACTTTTTGGTCTGAAACCTTTGTGAATTTTTCTGGATTGATCTAGAGAGATTTTGATAAAATGATCTTCATGAAACTTTGAGCAATTGTTGAAAGCTTTCTATCGCCATAAAGTATGACATGTTTCGATATCGGGATTGACATTTATGATCAGTCAAATTGAAGTGTATGTTACTTTGTTTTTGAAAATGCTCATAAGTTTATGGTTTTGTATACAATGTTTTGAGGAAAATTATGAACTGATATGTTTTGAATTGAGTTAAGTGGTCTACATGAAAGTTATATAGAAATTACATAGCTTTACAATGATATATAATATGTTATTTTTGGTTGTGGAATTTGGAAGATATGAAATTTGGAAGTTTGGATGTTGTTTGGGATGACAATTTCTGAACAGAAACTTTGATTGAAAAATTGACCTAGTTAGAGGTTGAAATTGCTTTAAAGTTTTGCATAAAAGTTTTAAATTATTTTTTGATCTTTACATTGATGTAAACTATGGAATTTGTGGACCATGAAATAGGAAGTTATGATTTTTAGAAGTTTCTGTTACTGTTTGGCATGATCATTAGTGGATAGAAACTTTGAGTGGCTTTTTGACTATCTTAGGGGCCAAATTGATTTTTTTGTCCTTCATGAAAGTTGTAAGATGCTTTGTGATCTTTTCATTGATATAAAGTATGACTTTTTTGGACCTTTGAGATGAAAGATAGAAATTTTGGAAGTTGTGTTACTGTTTAGGGTAACATTAAATTGGACAGAATTTTTGATTGAGATTTTGACCCCTTTAGTGACAGATATGGTTTTTAAGTTCTGCATGAAAGTTGTAGAGCTTCCCTTCAGCTTTCTATTGATACTAAGTTTGAAAAATTTGGAGCTTTGGATCAAGAGTTATGAATTTTAGAATTTGGGTGGTATATATATATATATATATATATATATGCATATATATATATAACAAAATAGAAAATAGAAGTTTTTCTCTCG
>JANZLD010000008.1:22507792-22527710 GCA_026413575.1 Erythroxylum carthagenense | reverse complement strand
TCAAGAATTAATATAGTAAATACTAGTGAATTTATTATTATTAATATCCTCTTAAATTATATCTAAATATATGATAGGTTTTTTGGGTATTTTAAGTTCAGATTTAAACCTAAACCTATAAATCAAGTTCGGTTCGGTTAACCTGTTATAGATTCGCTTTAGGTTCGGTTAACCTAGAACCGCAAGTTAGAAACCAAAATCTGAACCATGAACCTAATTTTTTAGGACCTGATTAACCTTGTTTACAAATTCGGTTCATGTGGTTCAGGTTCGATTTACAGGTTCGCGAGATTTCTTGAACACCCCTAATGGTGACACACTAGGTCAGATAAAACCCTTGTCTAAAAACTCCTGTAATTGAATCTTCAACTCTTTTAACTCTATAAGAGCAATTCTATAAGGCTCCCTTAAATTAGTAGCAGTACTAGATACAATCTCAATAGACAGTTCTACCTCCGTTTTGGGTGGCAAACTCGATAACTCTTTTCGAAACATATCAGGAAACTCATTTACCATTAGTATGTCTTGTAAGTTCACCTTCTCCCTTTTTGAATCAAGTACTAAAGAAAAATTTACCTCACAACCTTTTTTAAGCAGTCGTCTTGCTAGGATAGCTGATATTATATTAGTCAAATGACTAGACATAATACCATGCACCACTATTCCTAACCATCAGAATTTTTTAGCACAACTATTTTTAACCCACAATTAACTATAGCTTGGTGTTTAGATAAGTAGCTATATCGGATCGGCAGTAAATTATTTCCTATGGATCATAATAAGGCAATCTCTATGCATTTTATTCACATATACACTATAGCCCAATGGACTAATCACATGCATATTATAGGCTAGTCGATCTATTGATAACATTCTATCACACACTCTTTGGAGGCTTAGAAGGACCCGAAACTAAGTATTCTCTCCCTTACCACACTATCAGCTAGCTCCTCATCAACTTCACGAGATCTATCCATCTCTACTATTTATAAGAATACAGGGACATCTACATTAGGCCAACACTAAACCAAACCATATCACATATTACTAGACTCTTATTGGTTAGAACTGCCTAAACTATGCTCTGATGCCACAAAATATAACACCTCCTATACGGAACCTACAACCATCCACATATATAGCAACCAAATGCCTGTACACGCATTCAAGGTATACAATGTTATTTAATGTTATACATATACATATTACAAAACTTCTCAATGCTTAACATTATCATTTAACAGTAATAATACATCTTTACATTTACATGGTAATCTAAAAGAAAACATACAATTTCCTTTTTTTACATGTGCAATCATTTGTAACTAAAAAACATTTCAAAAGTACTTTTCTTTTATTGTTGGCCTTGGACCTACATAGATTAACACCCGTGCTATACTTGAAAGCTTAGTGGGAAAACACTTAATTTGGATGACCACTCATAACAGTCATCTGCTAAGCACACATATTCAAAAATATCACAACTCATATACCATAAATTCACATTTATGAACCAAACATTGATACTCAATGCTCATGTAAATAAATTATCAATACAATTGCACATCATCACAATTTATTATTACAACCAATACCAATGCTCATTCATCAATATCAATTATTCATGTTGTCATGTTGTGTTTCTTATTTATTACTGTTAAATTTTCTATCTATGTTAAGCCTGCACATTTTCTATGAGTGTGGATAACGGATGTTGTGGATATCCAAAGATATTAAACTATGGATACCCGAAAATATCAAACTATAGATACTTGAAAGTATCAAATTGTGGATACCCAAAGATATCAAACTGTGGACACTAGAGGTGTCAAACTGTAGCAGCTGCACTATAACCTTATAGGCATGCTGATCTATCCAAAACCAAGATAATAAAGCAGGCATTATAACATTTCCTTTAACCATTTGTCGATTTCACAATTCATATATTGACAAGTCATATGATATAAATTTCAAGTCATAAAATATATATTTGCATTCATGCATGTAATTCATGTCTTACCACCATTAGAAAGGTATCAAAATCAAACTTGTATAATCATACTATAAACAAAAGAGTAATGAATATGCATACAAATCACTTATATACATGTAAATTTTCTTTGGAATGCATTATGCTTAATCTTATATTCCAATGATCAGTCTCCCAATCATATTTCATTTATTTCTAGGTGTATGAAATTCTTTATACACATTCAAAAAGGTTCGGATAAGATGTGGTGGAAATCAGAAACAAAAACAATGCTACAGTCGTGATAGACATTCTCTCCATTCATACCACTACCTGTTCTTTAATATTCATATACAAAACGTCAAAACTGGGTTTCTTAGTCTTCTATACATTTCTCCCTCTATGTCTCTCATTTATATAGTGCTAATAATTAGGTCATATGGACTCTTAACTCATGATATATAGACCAAATATCACAAGCTGCTCCAAAACAGGGGTAAAATCATGTCACCATTTTTATCTCAAATTTCAAGGTCATAAAGCCAAAATTAAGTCAGAGTATATGTTTAGCTCTACGTATTAGGATTCATATGCAGCTAAAATCATGCAATTTAGAGGTTTTTAGGTTTTGTTATGACAAACAATGTGATTGGTTCCATAAACCTTGAAAAGAATTTCATGACATGATAGTCTTTTGTCATATTCAACCAATTCTATCCAAGATAACACTAAAATAACGCCAAAGTATCACCCAATCAACCATAACACATCCAAATGAATCTTTTTACACATTCAAATATGCACAAATACAAAAATTAACTAAGTGAAGTTCCAAGCCTTAAAATTGGCAAAGTCGTTCTTCTAATGCTTTTCCTTCCCTTCCTCTTTGGCTTTGCTTGAATCACCAAATGACAAAATGATAGGATGAAGAAGGTGAAATGGAGAGGAGAAAAATCTAAAGTTAAGCCATCAAAGTTTTGTCCATCTCCCCTCTCTATATACCTTTTCATGAATTTTATATTCCTAGACATATATTTCAATCTCATTGGACCATGTATTACAATCCTATTAGACCACGTGTTACAATCTCATTAGACCATGTGTTAAAATTCTATTGAACCATGTGTTAAAATTCTATTGGACTATATGTTACAATTCTATTGGACTATGTATTATAATTCTATTGGACCATGTGTTACAATTCTATTAGACAAACATGCTTTAATCTTATTGGTCCATGAGTTGACTTTAAGAAAATTGCATATTGGTCCTTCTTCTTCCTTTAATTCCCACATTGGCCTATAATCTTATCAATTTATTTCATTCTTCTATATCTTAAATTTCTAATGACACAAATTTCATGCAATTTGGTTAATTATCTCAGGAGTTATACCCCAAATGCTACATGCTGTTCGAAAACAAGGATAATAGCCAGAACTCAAATTCAAAACAAAATTCAAAACTCTTAGAGGCAGATTCAGAATTCGGGTCCTTTATGAAATTTTATATCTATTTCTCTAGCTTAATCTACAACTGAAATTATCCAATTTTGAGATCTATAGACCAAGATATGGCCAAAGTACATAAGTATGTTTAGTGAAACTTATCCATTCAGCAAGGTACACATCCCAAATCAACTAACTTTGGTCTTATCATACAAGAGTAACACAAAAATACATCCAATTTAACCAAAAACATCCCATTTACTCATGGAATAATTATTTTATCAATTCCCCTCACATCACATTCATAAATCCAAGTAAACATATCAAAAATTTACATACATATTTCACATCTAAATATGCATGTCCATACAGAAGCGAACAAATTTACACTTGTCTTTTACATTAAGTACCATTATATCTCTTACTATACTTAGATATACTTAATTATTATGGTCACTTCTTAATACACCTTAGAGATACTATAATACTTCCATGGTATATGTTAAGGCGTTATATTAGAACTCTCTCATAAGGTCATTCTACATATTGGTTCTTCGAAAAACCAAAACTAAAGGCATAGATGAATGACATAAAAGCTTCAAAATTACTTCATCTGAAATTAATTTACAAGTGAATAGCTTTTTCATTCGCAAAGGATTCAATAACTTTAACCTTATTTGGATAAAAAACAACAACAATTATCCCCTTTAAGTGAAAACAATAATTAGAGATAAAATGTTAGTCATTTCTTTTATTGAACCAAATCTTTTTACAAGTTGATTCATTGAGCTTCATTTCCAAAAGTCAAAGGTACAACAACAATATGTTGTTTATTAAGGTTATTAATACCCCTCTCATTCTAAACCATGATAGTCATATAGAAAAGTTAGAAAAGTATCTCCCCTTACCACTCTTACCATTTACTTTTGTGCTAGATCACCTTGTAATAACGTGGGTGAAGGAGTTAGAGTTAGCTACACCAGTTGATTGAGTAACCACATCAAGGATTATGCTAGCACTGGATGGCTGGGAGAAGAAGCAATGGGGTTAGAAGGCTTAAGTATCAAATCAAAGTTGTTCTCCTTAACTAAATTGACCTTTGATTGACTTTTTCTAAGTTAGTCAATATTGTAATAATCGCAAGTGCATAACATAAATGTAGCTAGTACTAGCAAATACCAGTCGATCCCACGAAGATAGTGATTACTAGTAATTAGCATTTTTCTATCATCTAACCTATGGATTGATTTTGGATTTTAATAAATAAAATTAAAAAGTAAACAATTAAATTAAAATAGCAGCAACATTTAACACAGAAATAAGAAATTACTTAGAAAACTATCGATGTTGGAAATTAGTATATAGGTTCGAATCCCCCTATAAACCCTTAATTGATTTATCTTTTATTATGAATTTGTTTTATTAATTTATTAGACTATGGAGATTCCTATGGTATGCTAATATATGACCTTGAGTCTACTAAAAACTAATCCTAAGGTTTTCAACTGAATTGCTCAGGTTAAAGTTTATATGATTGCTTTACTGATTTGTGAATCCCTTTATTAGGTCTAACCATAATCCAAAAGATTTATGTCCTCCTATCTCTAGGGTTGTAATCAACTCCATTCAATTACGGTAGATTTATTCAAACCTAAGATTTCTTAATCTTTATATATGAAATCAGATTATGAACTATTCCCAAGTCTATTAGAATATATATTAAACATATAATCGAATCGCAATAGATCAATCAAAACAATTGTATTAAATAAAAAAATTAAAAAATTGTAGCACAAACTAGGGGTCATTTGACCTAGACAATAAAGAAGCTTAGCTACACGTAATAGAAAATGAAATCAAACATAAACTGGAAGGAAAACAAATGAAAAACAAAGAGTTTATAATTTTAAATCTCCCTTTTTCTTCTATCGAATGTTCTTGCAAGGTAGAGGATTGATCTTGTATTCTGTTAAATCTTTCGATGATTTCTTCCTGTCTTCCATGTTCTTGGATTAATATCGTCCCTTCTGGATGTTCTTTATGTCTGGAATCATCTCCAAAAGTCCATGGACTGATGCACAGCCGTGCATCCCTGCTGTGCTTCGAATCTTCGTTTTATATCATATTTTTATCCAAATTCTTCTCCTTTAAGTCTATGAAGGCAATTATAACCTTTAAACACACTTAGAGCAAATTAAGTACCAAATATACAACAAAAGTATAAAATATCAAGCAATATTCATTAAATATGGGTGTAAAAATATAGTTAAATATTTGTCTATTAACCTTCCTCGAGCATTCACCATTAAATGTATACTTAAGAAGAGTTGACACCATGATTAAAGGTAGATTCACTACATTAACTAAATAACTAAGAACAAAGTCAACCAAGTTAGCTAAATGAATAAGCTTCTTAACAGCAAGTGCTTTAGAACACATAGCCCTAGCTCGACCAGTAAGTTGCACGTTAATATTAAGACTAGATTGAACATTACTAATAGACATATTTTCTTCTTTCACAATAATAATAGATTGCTTATTCTCTACTAACTTACGATTTAAAGATGAATTTTAGGGTCTAATCCCATTAATTCCTCATAATCACCTCCTTGAAAAACTTTGTCAGTCCTTCACATTCTTTGCCAAAGATGTCTAGAGATGGTTTCTAGTGGTGGGTGATATGGGTAACATCCTCCAACAACTCTTCCTGGTATTCAATTGCATAAGCAACTTTTGCGACATATCCACCTAAACTCAAAACCTAACATACCCTATACTCTTTAGGTAGGACGTAAATTAATCTATACAAAGAGATTGGCCCATGTAACTAGCTAAGTAGCTCAAACTAGTTTGAGAATAATATTCAAGGGCCACATTATGAATATTGATCCACAATGAACATGCTTGAACATTCTATGATCTAGCTTCATCCTCAGAGATTGGCGTTATAGAAAAATTGAATTATCCTTAATGTGCCAAGGTATGGCTTCTTTGACTTTGTGAGCTTCTTCCAGAGAGCTGAGCTTGAAGACAAATCCTTAAGGATTAAGAAGTGTTTCACTTAGTACCTTTTTATCTAATAGAAACTTAGCCTACGTAACCATAATTGAAAATGTAGGCCTCATGTCAAAAAAGAACCTACTAAGTTGAGTGCTCCTGCAATAAAAAGTCCCTCAAGGATTGGAAAATTGTTTGACCATCTTTGGATAAAAGGGGAAAGTGTTCTACTTTAACTAGGGGAAAGATCAGACACTACCTAACACCAGGTCTTCCTAGAGGAGGTGATCTTAAAGGTTGATAAAAGTATTAGAGTAACAAGATTGATTTTCCTGAAACAAAAATAGTAAAATTATATTATTATAATATTTTAAATACTTTGTATTATTATCAATTTTATATTTATAAGATGATGATTGTCTTTGTTTATATTAATTGTAGTTATTATTTATATGTGAAATATTTAAAAATTAGTGTTATTTCATATTAATTGTCATGATTATTTATTATTATAAATTTTGAAAATATGATTGATGTAAATAGTAAACTAGTAAATTATACAGTATAACTGTATAATATATTAATAAATTATTTTATAAATTTTAAAAATTTTAAGAACTATTTTATAGATTTAAAAAATTACTCAAAATAATATCTAATACTAATTAGTATCGATATAGTATCATACCAGAATTCAATCATGCCTAATTTGATAAGTTATTCATTACATTATTTAAAATCTTATATTTTTAATAAAATAAAACTTCAGAGAGTCTAATTGTCTTTTACCCGTTACGATCAGGGACTCGACAAGTCGTGGCGTCGTCGTCCAGTCTCAGAGAGAGACTCGGTGAGTGAAGAATCTAGCCTGCATTGTGTGAAGATAAGTTCATAGTCGTCTTAAACTGGGAGTTTTCTGGCAGGGAAAGAGGCCAGTCTTATTCAGAAGCGGTTTGCGGTTTTGACTTCTTTCTCTTCAGTGTATAATACATTCTGAAGAAGCTTAAAGGTTAAACTTTTTCATTCATAGTTTGTGTTTAGCCTTGCTTCATGTACCTGCATTTCTGTGTTGATTCTATTAAAACCCCTCTAATCTGCTACTGTTTTTGTATATACTCTGGTCATATCAAATAGACATGAGAGGAAAGGGTGAAGTCGTTCTTGTTAAACTATTTTAACTGGGTCTTGTTTTTTCTAACTTAAAAATTGTTCAATTGCTGTTCAAAAACCCACAAACAAACTCCACTGTGTTTCCTGTTTGTCCCTTTCTTTTCTTTGATTGATGGTCACAGAAAGTTCAATCCTTTTAAGGGTTTTGAGTTGGTTGTTTTGAGTGGTTTTCTGAGGACATGTTTGGATTGCTGGGTCACAGACTTGGGTTATCCTTTCATGCATGTCCTGGTTCTTTTGTTCACGGTCTCAAATTAATTGCGAATTGAATTTGTGAGAATGATTGAGAGCTTTGCCCATCCTTTTCAGTTGGTCAATTGCTTAAACTTCCAGTTGTTACGAAGATACTCGTATTTTTATAAATCACGTAGTGTGCATTTGCTTTTAGGCTTTGCAAGTGTTAACTCAAACTGCAAAAAAATGATTTGTTCTCAACCACATTAATCGTGATGTGTTTGTGTTGCAATTTAAGTTTCTGGATGATCCGAGAGGTTCGACCATATCCGTCATTTTTAAATTATTGCGAAAACTTCAAAATCATGTCATTACATTGGCTTTCTAAGTAGGCAATAAACAGCTTTTCTAAGGAAAGGTATATTATAATCAAACACAAACGGCAGACAAATATAACTGAGAAAGGTATTTTAATTTTACAAATAATGATGCGGTGCTAAGAAAAATTTCTCTACTGGCTATAATGGTTCCCGTTTCACCCTTTGGTGCCTCAAATATGCAGATTGTCTTCTTTTCTCTGCCATACTTAGACTGATAGGAGGGGCTGAATGTTAACTGATCCATTTGCTATTATGACTCGTTGTTGATATTTTTATTTTTAATTTTGTTTTAGATTTTGGATTAAATGGGAATGTCATCTGATGCTGTGGACGATCTTTTCATGGATACGGATGATGATGAGATTGTTGATGCAGCTAGCATACGCAATTTGGGTGAAGGATTCTTAAAGAATTTCTGTAGAAAGGCAGCAACATCTTTTTTTGATGAGTATGGCCTGATAAGTCACCAAATTAACTCTTATAATGACTTCATTAACAATGGCCTTCAAAGAGTCTTTGATTCTTTTGGTGAGCTCACTGTTCATCCTAGTTTTGATCCATCAAGGAAGGGAGAGAATGGATGGAGATACGCTTCAGTAAAATTCGGAAATGTTACTCTTGATCGACCAAGCTTCTGGGGTGGTACAGAAAACAGTGAACACAAGATGCTTCCTAGGTATGCCAGGCTACAAAATATGACCTATTCTGCAAGAATGAAGTTGAATGTAACTCTTCAGGTGAGTATTCTTATGCTTCCTTTTCTTCAGAGTTTGACTTCTTATGACAAGCTTGTTATTTGGGATTCCATTGGTGTTTATACTGATGCTGTTTTTGGTTTCTTGATGATCTTGAAACACTGAATCTGGACAATAGTTTCATATTATTGTATCTTATCTGCAATGCCATTAGTATCTTTCAATAGACTTTTGTTCAACTACATTTTTTTTATCTCAAAGCAACAAGCTGGTATTGCTTGGGCAAAATCTTGGATAATTTTAGGATTTGGTAGGAAGAGGAATTTTATTGCAATAAGCTTTTAGATGAGGTGGCACTTACCTGTGGTGGTAATGGCAATAAAATTCTGCAGAACTGATCATTTTGGCATGTGTTTATGTTGGCTCAAATGCTTGAAGATTGAAATGTCCTTAAGCATTTTGCTTTTAACTTTAAATTAATCCATGTGGATAATCTTTTGGAGTTTTTCTGGTTGTCTATAGGATAGAGTGATTGAGCAGTCTGGAAATGTATCTTATTTAGTTGAGACAAATCCTAGACAATAGAGAGTTGTGAGTGTTGTGGTTGGGATCTTTGTATTAAGCATTCATTTATATAGGCTTTATACATTTGAGGAGAAAGGAAAATAATTCTATATTATTGTGACATTCTATCGTAGTCCAACTTGAAATACTTATTTGTTGTTGATATTCACCTGCAATTGTTTCAGATATTCACTCCAAGGCTTTCTGGAAGTGACAAGTTCAAAACTGGAAAAGAGCAATTTCTGGAAAAAGATATCCTTAGCACAGAGAGCAGGGATATCATAGTTGGAAGGATCCCTGTAATGGTGATGTCTGAGCTCTGCTGGATGAAAACAGTTGAAAATGGTGATTGTGATTTTGATCATGGAGGCTACTTTTTGGTAAAGGGTGCAGAGAAGGTGACTTAATTTTTGTTTTCAGATCCTTTGGTCAAGCTTATTATTCTGAAGATGAAAATTAGGTTAATGTAGTGTTGTTTGATTCTCAAATGGGATAAACTCTTATTGTTTACAAATTTCAAAACTTGGATGTAAAACAATTGTTTTAGAACACGTAGACCTGCCAATTTTTTTGGTGCTAGTTGGAGCCTTGTTCCTGTACTGTACTGTACTGCACTTGATTCACTAATTGGTATATTTTTCTTCTTTGGCATTGTAATACTGGATTAAATGATGTTGTTGGTTGGATATACTGTATTCCTTTTGTATTTCCTGTTTCTTCATTTATTATTGATCTCTTTTTTTTCTGGATTGTTGATTTCTTTTGTATCTGCTCTACGGTTTGTTGACTTCTCTTGCGTATCTAGAATTTATTTCTGCAGTGATAACGTAAAGTCATGCCCCGATTATTTCAGGTTTTCATTGCACAAGAGCAAATTTGTATGAAGAGACTTTGGATTTCAAATAATCAAGGTTGGACTGTCTCGTACAAATCAGAAGTTAAGAGAAATAGATTAATTATTAGACTTGTGGATCTTTCTAAGGTTGATGATGTCAAAGGGGAGAAGAAAGGCCTTACTATTTATTTCTTGTCAACGGAGATCCCTGTCTGGATTTTGTTTTTTGCACTTAATGTCAAATCTGACAAAGAAATTATAGATTTGATTGATTATGACATTGAAGACACTGGCATTACAAACATACTGTTTGCCACAGTTCTTAATGCTAATGATAAATGTGAGGGCTTCCGCAGGACTGGTGAGGCCTTGACTTATGTTGGTAAACAGATAAAAGGAACCAGATTTCCTCCGGAAGAATCTGTCCAAGAGTGCATTAACAAGTACTTGTTTCCTAGTCTCCATAGCACTTCACAAAAGGCTCGATTTCTTGGATATATGTTGAAGTGCCTTTTAGAGGCCTATTCTGGCCGCAGAAAATGTGAAAACAGGGATAGTTTTAGAAACAAAAGGTTTGAATTAGCTGGTGAGTTACTTGAGCGAGAGCTGAAAGCTCATATTGGACATGCTCGGAAACGCATGGAAAAGGTCTTACGGAGAGACCTGGATGGAGATCGAGTTGTGCGCCCAATTGAGCATTATCTAGATGCTTCAATAGTCACTAATGGTCTCTCAAGGGCATTCTCAACTGGAGCTTGGTGTCATCCTTTCAAGAGAACAGAAAGGATTTCTGGTGTTGTGGCAAATCTTGGGCGTACAAATCCCTTGCAAACGGTGGTGGACATGCGAAAAACTAGGCAGCATGTCCAATACACTGGGAAGGTTGGGGATGCCAGATATCCGTAAGTCAGACACACAGAATTCTCTTTATTCATTGTTACAATTTTTTTTCCCTTTATTCTATGAATCCTCAATGTCAATGTCTGTGAATTTCTGTATCTATTGATTGTTTCTTTTTGGCTTTTCATTTTTCTCCTCTTATATTTATATTCTTTTTCTGGCCAAGATACATCTGCTTGCTACAAGAGTAGCTGCAATGTTGACTTCACATAACAGCTTAAAACTATTGATATAAAATATTTATATTTAATTGACTCTCAAACGTCTTTTCCAGGATTTAGATTTTAACTTGTGTAAATTCTTCATCCAAGAAGTAGGACTTTTTGAGCATCTATTGCAGATCAAATGATTGGAGATGAGGTGGTTGTCACTTTCTAATATAGTTTTCTGCTTCCAGGCATCCTTCTCACTGGGGTAGGGTATGCTTTCTCTCTACTCCAGATGGTGAAAATTGTGGGCTTGTAAAGAATTTGGCTGTCACAGGACTTGTCAGCACAAATATATCAGAACCTATAATGGACAGATTGTTTGACTTTGGAATGGAGAAGCTCATTGATGATACTTGCAGTAGACTGGGTAGGAAAGATAAAGTATTTTTAAATGGAGAATGGGTTGGAGTTTGTGAAAATTCTCTTATGTTTGCTTCTGAGCTAAGACGGATGCGACGAAGGAAAGAGTTGCCACATCAGGTTATTCTTGTCTCAGTTTTCAACTGTCATATTTTACTGAATTCCAAATTCTTTATAGGGCCGTTGATGCAGAATAAAACTTAATCTAACTTTCCTCATTAAGAAAGGAAAGTAGTTCTGTTTTAATTTGTCATCATACGTTTAACATTCAAGTCTATTGAGGAATAATAACAATTCTTATTAAATATGGCTCCACTCTTATTTTGGAATTTCAACGTGAGGATGCAAACCAACACGCCCTACTTTAAATTTGTTTAAACAATTTTATGCTTTTTTCTGACATTTCAAATGTTTTTTCTCATGTAGGTGGAAATCAAAAGAGATGAACATCAAAGAGAAGTGCGCATTTTTTCTGATGCTGGAAGGATTTTGCGTCCTCTTATAGTTATTGAGAACTTGGCTAAGATTAAAGGGTCTAAAGTAGAAAATTATACCTTCCAATATCTTCTGGATGAAGGTATTGTTGAGCTTATTGGAACTGAAGAAGAAGAAGACTGCCGTACTGCTTGGGGTATCACATATCTTTTGGCAGATATTAGGGATAAGCAACCATTAACGTATACGCATTGTGAACTTGACATGTCCTTCTTACTGGGCTTAAGCTGTGGAATTATTCCCTTTGCTAATCATGATCATGCAAGAAGAGTTCTCTACCAGGCTCAAAAACATTCTCAACAAGCAATTGGTTTTTCCACAACAAATCCCAATATCAGAGTGGACACTTTGTCTCATCAATTGTTCTACCCCCAAAAGCCACTTTTCAGAACAATGACTTCTGACTGTCTTGGAAACCCTAGATATTTAATAGGTCATAATCGAGTACTGCCAAAGCCACAGTTCTTCAATGGCCAGAATGCTATTGTAGCAGTCAATGTTCATCTAGGATACAATCAAGAAGATTCCTTGGTAATGAACCGCGCCTCTTTAGAGCGTGGTATGTTTCGATCCGAGCATATCAGAAGTTACAAGACCGAGGTTGACAACAAGGAACTTTTGGATAAGAAGCGGAAGTTGGAGGATTGTGTGAATTTTGGAAAGATACAGAGTAAGATTGGACGTGTTGACAGCCTTGACGATGATGGCTTTCCTTTCATTGGTGCTAGTCTGCAGAGTGGAGACATTGTTATTGGTAGATGTGCAGAATCAGGTGCTGATCATAGTATCAAGTTAAAGCACACTGAAAGAGGTATGGTGCAGAAAGTTGTATTATCTTCTAACGATGAAGGAAAGAATTTTGCTGTGGTGTCTCTGAGACAGGTAAATCTACTTTCTTGCATTTTAATGCAATACAGACATCAGTTCATCATGCCCTATCACTGGAAATTTACTTATGCATGTAAGGTATGTACATGTGGACTACTGTTTGATATGTTGGAGATCATGGATGATTTGCAACCAGATAATAACATATTCATTTGAGTTGCTACGTAATGTATACAAACCGTAACCATCAGATTATGTTGGGAACTTAGACTTATTTCTTCCTGTAGCTGCTGCATTATTGTGGGAGAAGCAATTGGTAGAGCTGGCTTATGCATTGGCGGTGTTTTTTTTTTTCATCCCAGTAGGTTCAGTTCGGATACATTCACATTGTACATATAGTTGGAACAATTGAGGATTTGTTTAGTGGAACCTTCTTGCTGCTATGCTTTATATGGATTCGAAACAATGAATTAAAAGGTTTTCATATCCTAATTTTGAAATTTTTAGGCAAGGTTCATTCACATATAAATATTAGGCAAGGTTCTTGAGGTAGTTTGGGTGCTAGAGCAACTCTTTATCTTCAATTGTATCTTGGTGACAACTCTTTGGAATTCCTTTTGCGAGCTTCTCTCTACCATCATCATCAAAACCAATTATATCATCAAGCAAGAATTATCCTGATTTCTCCAATGTGTTCCTGGCTCTGCAGATTCGTTCTCCGTGTCTGGGGGATAAGTTTTCAAGTATGCATGGACAGAAGGGAGTCCTAGGCTTTCTGGAGACACAAGAGAATTTCCCTTTCACAATTCAAGGAATAGTTCCTGATATTGTTATTAACCCACATGCATTTCCTTCACGACAAACTCCTGGTCAATTATTAGAGGCAGCTTTGGGAAAGGGAATTGCCTGTGGTGGCTCAATGAGATATGCCACACCTTTCTGCACTCCCTCTGTTGATGCCATTACAGACCAACTTCATAGGTGATGATGCTTCTTAATGTCAGTATGCAGTGATCTGGTGTTGTATTGCAAATAATTGTCTAAAATCACTTAGAAATAAGAGGCCAGAAAAGGGTTATTCTTTCCACTTGAGTAGCATGGGTATTTATGTGATAAAGGCATGACATGTTTCCCCAACTATAGATCGCTTCTTAAAATTGTTTCCCGCTTTTGCATTGCATTTGGTTCTTCTGTATTATTTAAAGATTGAAATTCTATTTAATATGCACAACAGGGCAGGGTTTTCAAGATGGGGAAACGAGAGAGTTTATGATGGTCGAACTGGTGAAGTGGTCCAGTCTCTCATATTTATGGGACCTACGTTCTATCAGCGTCTGATCCACATGGCTGAAGACAAGGTAAAATTCCGCAACACTGGTCCAGTCCATCCACTCACTAGACAGCCTGTTGCAGACCGTAAACGATTTGGTGGCATCAAGTTTGGCGAGATGGAGCGTGACTGCCTCATAGCTCACGGTGCATCTGCAAATCTGCACGAGCGTCTTTTCACTCTAAGCGATTCTTCCCAGATGCATATTTGCCAGAGATGCCAGAACATGGCAAATGTAATTCAAAGAGCAGTTCCAGGTGGCCGGAAGATCAGAGGCCCCTATTGCCGTTCTTGTGAATCTGCTGATGACATTGTTCGGGTCAATGTACCATATGGGGCTAAGCTTTTGTGCCAAGAGCTTTTCAGTATGGGTATAAGTTTGAAATTCGAAACCCGTCTATGTTGAGCAAATCTGGATCTTTCCCATAAGTAACTTCGAATTGTAGCTGTATTTTTTGCGTATATGTCAGCCGCATGATGTTTTGATTTTATATTCAGTTGTCTTTTGGTGTTGAAACTGTTATGTATAGAAGTTCTTCTTCCCTGTTCTTTTGTTTGTAGATGGTCCAACGGCCATTGATGTAGCCTGGCTTGGCTTCATTTTCGTAAATCAAATTTGGAAAACAGAAAACCTCAAAACTCCAACTTGACAACAGACGATTAAATTTGTTTTCTTGCCCAGTAATAAGGCTGGTGAAAGGAGGCCTACCCTTGGGTACTTGGCCCATGATCCTGTACAAGAAGCTCTTAGACTTTATTTGTTGCATTATTGTTAGACAAAGCATCATATTCTGGTCAAAGCAAAAGTAGTGGAAAACAGGAAATGCCTAAAAATGGAAACAACAACATCTGTCATGGTCAAAAGAATAAAGCTCCTGAAACTATATCAATCCGGTTGGTCAACCCCAAGTCAAAAGGAGCAAAAGAAAAGACCCACCAGATAGAGACAGAGACACGTCCCCTCTCATCTCAACGCATCTGTCCTAATCTCCACGTCTATCTCTCTCCTTTTCTTGTATACTTCCTCTGTTTTATAATAAAAATTATTTTAAAAAAATACACATTTATTAAAAAAATTAATAAAATTATAGATATATTTTTATTAAATATGTGTCTCAGTAATTTGCAATAATTAGCATATGAGAGAAATTACCTTAAAATTATGATTGTATAATTAAGATAAGAGAGAAATGAAAGATTAATTTAAAAAGAAAAGTTATAAACATGCATACAAAATCAACAATAATACTTATTTTAAATAATTAAAATATTTCAAAACAACTTTTATTATAAAACAGGAGAGTAATAAACTAATCCCAAAACGTCAAATAAAAATCTTGCCTTTTCTCTGGTTCTCTCTAGAGTCTGGACCATCTCAGTTCTCTTCCTTGTGAGACACAGCGTGAGCAAGAAAAACCCTCCATGCAACACAAAGACTAGGAAGTCTTTCCTCTAAAGTATTAAAAAGGCTTCTTTTTCTTGGATTCTTATCAAAGTTATCAAGCTTTTTGCTTTGTGGGAATAAGATCTCCGAGTATTACCCTGGAGGAATAACTGTTTGGCAGCCATGAACTTGAAGACTGGTTCTGGATGTGACGGTTTTCCCTTTCCCCTCGACAACGTTGCAGGTTCTGATTCATCAATTGTTGGATTTCAGGTGCTATGCTAGCTTTCACTTGGTCTCGTTGCATTCGGTTTTCGACGAAAGTTTTCAGATGTTTAATTCTTTGCCATCGTTTTATGTTTTATCTGCAACCGATTTGTATTTTTCATGTGCATAGTAAAGGTATTGATGTTTATTCTGAAAGGTTTTGGGATTGGATAGATACAAGAATCGCAGTTAAATTGTTTTTAGCGTTGAACTTGACCATATGTCCGAAATTTACTGGTTGGCTGTTCTTCTTCTTCTTTGACCCATTTTTTGGTTTCTGATATTCTTCTGACTGAAAAAGGTTATGTCCTTGGTCTGAAATATGAGTTTTGATTATGTTATTGATATCCAATTTTCATGGTGTGTTTTGTGAAGATTGTTGCTTAAGACAATCCATAAGTTTAACACGACTGCTTATAACTGCTAGTGTAGGGAAGATTCTGTCAAGTTACCATCAGAAACACTTCAAAGTGGTGTCGCTGGCACAGTGGTGAACCAACAAGGCGTAGAGTATTATGTACATCAGCCCGAGAACCGTATGGAGAATGTAACTGATGTGTATACTTGGAGGAAGTATGGTCAGAAGCCGATGAAAGGTTCTTATTGTTCGAGAAGCTACTACCGGTGCACACATTCCAGTTGCCATGTAAAGAAAAAAGTTCGACATTGTGATCACTCCCATCGTATCATTGATGTCATTTATATTGGCCAGCATAATCATGGCCCCCCTCAAGAAAAATGCAACAGGTCTAGAGGGTTTATATCATCCTCTAAGAATAAGATTGTCCTAGGTGGTGGCACTGGCAATCCTGCCGTTGAAATGTCAGATGGTTCGATTACGTCAATGTGTGTTGCAGTTGCAGATGCTAAGCGATCGTTTTTCTGTATGCCTGAATCAGAACAACCGAGTTCAAGCAGTTCTAATGGCAGTGTTGTTAAGGCTGAGGAACAAGAACCAGAGTTCAAACAATTGTAAGTTATTCCAAGGACTTGGTTCTCTTGACAACTTTCTTTGTTTGGTTTTATATTCAATTTTATTGATCAACGTTATTATTATGTCCCAGAATCTGTTCAAATAGGGAAGGGTCCAACCAAAGTGGAACCTGTGGGCTTGCAGGCAGTAAGATTAGGAAGAAGCTTGGTGCTGAAATAGGACCAGGAAACAGGCATGTCTTTTAGCCTTTTAGTCCTTATCCTCTCTCCTATTTTTGTAGTCTTTTTTATCTGTCAATTAACAGTTGATCAGAAACAGGGAAAAAGAAAGAAAATATTTATGTCCAGCAATCAGCTTGAACACATATAAGGATCCTAAAATTGGTGTGCAAACTGTTGCTGATGAGGGCAATTCAAATGATGGTTTTAGGTGGCGCAAATATGGTCAAAAAACCATGAAGGGCAATTCTCAGTTGAGGTAGATACTTTCCAATATTTACCTTTGCATTTGTTGGACAATTCTTCTACAAGTTGATGACACTTGAAACCTGCTGCAATGCAATGAGGACTACTTTCTGTTAGTACATTGGGAAGTAGAAATACAAACTTCACCCCATGCACCTATCAAGATTCCAACCCTGTTACATTAGGAAGTACCATCAAGCCAAGCCCCTAGAGGACTACTTCCCTCGATTGTGCAAATTTTTAGGCTATGCATCTGCATTTTCATGGATGACAATGATTTATATTCTGAGACTGAGCTTCAAGCACATTGATTGTGCATTCTTATTATTACATTTCAATTTCGCCATTAAAATCTGAATTTTCTATGGCAAGCGGCCCAAATTCTCTGTTAAATTGTTCCACTGACTGTTCATTGTGATCATCATCTTCTGCTTTGGTTACAAGTCCTTTTCATGGCTGCCGATAACCTAATGTCCTTACTTTTATTTTCATCAGTTCCTGTCACAATTTGTGGTTCTAAACTTTGACCTAGCATTTGTGAATATTAGGAGCTATTACAGATGCACATCTACAGGATGCCCTGCCCGTAAGCATGTTGAGACGACTGAAGATGATTCAACAGGCTCCACAATCACATATTTGGGGAAGCACGACCATGACATTCCGCTACCTAAGAGACGGCGTTGCCTGAAAGGTTGTCCAGGGTTCGTTTCCTCTGCTGACACCATCAGGGGCCCTGAAAGTTTACTTGGTCAAGGTTCTTCAACTGAGTGTTCAGCAGGCCAAGAGGATATGGATGAGGAGATCATAGAACTTGGAGGTGAGAAGGCACTAGAGTCAGCTCGAACACTTCTCAGCATAAGAATTGGAATCAGAGATTGCTGAGTGACAGGATTTTTCTTGCAGTTCACTGAATCACTGGGCTCACAAATTCCCATTTTTCTCTGCTTTTAGTAAATACTGGAGTAGAATTGTTTGCTTGTTTAGTAGATAAGATGGAGATGAATCAAAGTGAGCATGTGGAAACCTACAGCATTAGACAGCCCCCTTTTAGTTAGTAACATTTTCCTAAAAGATATGAATTACCAATCGCTTCTGATCTTAGATCAGGTGTGGGATTGGGATTCATTTCTATTAGCATCCCATCAAATCATGCCCCTCTATCTTCCTCTAATTTTTCACAACAATTAAGGATATTAAGATTAATTAATGTAGACAAAACGAGATTTATATGCTACAATATAACATTAAATTCAAATCTCTTTCATTAATTCCAGTGTGTAACAGTCTTAGATTGCATGACTATTAACATATAATGAAGAAAATCTGTTACTATTTGATCATTAGCAAGTCGATGTACGTGCAAAATTAGACACGTAATTTCAAATATCTTGAGGACACTCCGTTCCTAATTATCTTTTTATATCAGTGCAACCCATAATTACTATTTTCTGTATTAGATAACCTCCCAATTATACATAGAAATTGATAATTTATTTAACAAATTAATAATTCAAAATTAAGTGATAATTTTAATTCAGTTGAAATTTATAAATTTATTCGTGTTTTTGTTCGCGATAAATAATCTCGTCACTAAATGAATTGTAATTTTTATTGTGGTGACTTGAACTTATAACTTTTAAAGTGATGGCAATTTCATCTTTCAAAAAAAATTTAGAGCGATAGAAACATAAAATTTTATTTTATTAATTGAAACATCTATTTGGAGACATAATCATAAATAAAGTGTCATTTATGTTTTATGAAAACCAACATTAGCACTCAAAGTCAAAGCATATTAATGTACATTGTCATCGAACAAGGAATACTCTCACTTTCAGTTATTCTAGCTCAGTAAAAATCATAGTAATAATAATGGAGCCAACATAATAACAAAGCCTCCTCTTACTACAAATATTAAGAGACTTTCACCTTAAGTGGACATAAGTATCTGAATTTTCATTTTGTCCAATTAACATTAGATATTCATTAAGAAGGAAATAAATGATTACAAAAACAAATTGAAACTGATAACCTAATTTTCTATACCACTTACAAGAAAATTCCAAGAGAATATTATGATGTTGCAACATCAAACTTGATGAAGTTTAAATCTTTCAAAATTTAAATTAATAGAATTACAATATTAGGCATAATTATATCACCTAATTTATAATTAAATATTAGCCTCTACAATTTTCTTATTTCACAAATTATATCATCATTATCTTGATTTATGTCAATTGATCGTATAGCTTATGCATGTCACTCATAAATTGATCATCTTTTTGTTTTTGTTCTTAAACTTTAACCTTTATCATAATTCATCATCATCATCGTCATCATTATACCCCGAAGTCTGACAATGAAGCAGGGTCTAAGGGAGCCTAATAGTACGCAGCCTTATCCTTACATTGTAGAGAGACTGTTAATAATAATAGAGAGAGTTAATCCTTGTAGCTTATTATGTTGTATTTATCTAAGGAGCCTCGAGATCTTTGTATCTACTGATTATGTT
>JANZLD010000008.1:22487528-22499676 GCA_026413575.1 Erythroxylum carthagenense | reverse complement strand
AAGCAGCAAATTATAAGTATTTAACCTCTAACCCAATAAACAAAGAAGCTAAGATTTGTTTTGAGCATGCCAAACTTTTCCTCCGCTTTTGTGCTTAAAAAAAAATCATAATAAATACAGAAACCAAGCAACAAACTCAATTCCCCTTGCTCATGTTTCCTAAGCAAATATTAAATTTTTGTTAAAAGTAAAACTCCTAAATAATCAAATCATGATGTAACCTTTGCTAACTATCAATTTCTCTGCCCTTTATCTATAATCATCTTGTTTTTTTCTTTCACCCATGATGACTTTTTAGAAGATTTCTTGGAACTTATTTTTGACAAGGAACTCACCTCCTGCTTGAAAAAGAAAGATAAACAACTTCCTTATTTCGACGGGCTGAATAATGCCTAAGCTAATTCTTTCGATAAATTACTTTGATCACCTAACTAGGAGCCGCTGGATGAACGAGTCCTCCTTTAATGGGTTACTCGTATTTGGCTTTTGCAATTATCGGAGCTAGATTAATATTTGTTGAGAGATGTACTCGAATATTTTAACCATTCGTGGAGAAGTTTTTTGAAGACGATTAATTTATTCGGCTGGTGGTAAGTGGTAACTACTTAATAAACGTTTCGAACAAATTCGAGTGCTTCCACTCTTCTGTCAACTTGAATATGAATGACTTTCCTCCAGCTCTTCAGCTTGGACAACGTAAGGGGAGTTCCAGTCAACATCGAAGATAGTTTGGAGTTGTGAAACAATGGCGGGGCTGTATGTCCCGAATCCGACACCTGATGTTGTGTAGAAATAATCCCACACAAGATTGCTTGTTCCAATGTGGGCTCGCACATCACTAACTGCATATTTTCCGTGGTTGACCCTTGTGTACCCTGGATACAAGTTCCCTGTACAAGTGCCATTGCTCTTTGCGGGACCCGTCATGTTGTAACCTGGAATCACGTAGTATTTGATCTCTACTTTTCCGGAACAGTTGTTGTACTTGGAAGATGCACATAAGACGTTGGAGTAGAGGAGAGACTTCAAATACTGATCTGTGTTGTCGATAAAATGTGCCCAGTATGCTACTATTATCTTTACTTTTGCGTGCTTGGAGAAGACCACCTATCCCAAGTCATCAGAAATAAAATTGTGACAAGAACAAAAGCCGCAGACCCTAAATTTAACACCTGTACAATAAAAGTAAGGCACAACATCCCAAAATGACTAATAGAATGCCTTCAGGACATTACCAATTGCTAAGTAGCTCACAACTTGGTATAGATATGCAGCAATACTATAATGTTTTAGACATAACATACCTCTGATACCGCAGAGGAAAGGGACGACCAGTATACTTTTTGTTCAGTAAACTGCGACTGACCCAGCCAGTCCATGGTACTAATCCTAACTGTGCCTCCTCTGGAAACAGATTTAATTGTATCTATCCACGCCTGCTCATCAGCCTGATAATTGCCAAATGATAGCTGCAACCAGGATAGTGTCAATAGTGAAGCATGAAAAGAAACGTCAAACATCAGCACTGCAGTCTTTAGTAACAAATGTTAGATGTAGGAAATAAAATTAAGACAAATATTGTAATAACCATTTTGTCTATGACAAGAATAAGATGTAGGCATCAACGATGCAGGAGTTTTACTTTTTATTTCCATACTCTCATTCTTGTCATAAAGTTTCATTTCCAGCAGTTAGTTCATAGAACTAGAATATTATAGAAGGATGAAGTTGAATCCTTGACCATATCTAACATCATTTTTAAAACATTAGAAAAGGCAAAACAATTACCTCAGGGGGAGCAAAAGATAGATAGCTCAGTTGAGGTTCCAAAGTTGAATAGTTGCTCCCAGGAGTTTCAATTGGGACATTAAACATATATGGGTCAGATAGTGCAGGGTAGCCTGTAACATGTGGAACCTTGAGGAAATGAGGAAGTGGTGACCTGTGGACAGAGAATTAGCATCACCTTTAAGTTGTTCAAGGTACTTCCTTAACTCTTCTTTCCAGTGAAACAGTGGAGTTTTGTTTTGATTCTTTAAAGAAAAATCTTAGATATCAATAATTTTTATGACAAACTAACAGATCAACATGCTTCTTCTTCCACATAGAAATGCAGTCCATGAATAAGCATTTGAGGCCGAATACTAGCAAAGCAAATCAAATTGAAGTATATTAAAGCGTTGCAACTCCATTGCATGAGTTGTTAACTTCAGCAGTAAGAATCTCAAAATAGTTACTGAAAGCCTCTTAGGGTCCTCATACACATTTGGCAAATACAGATCTGCAGTAGGGATGGCAATGGGCAGCCCATGGGTCTAGATTCAAGTGTTTTCCCAGGCCGGCTCGAGGACTAGCTATTCTAAGCAAAATGACATTGTTTTGCTTAGAAGAGTTGGACCTCAAATAAGCTTGGGCTTGGGTAACCCATACCCAAGATTGGATCCAATTAAAAAAAACATTATTTTACACTTTTTATTTTTAAAATTTTATTTTAAAAAAAATTGATGGGATTGGCCCATGGGACAGTCCATTGCCATCCCTAATCTGCAGTAATCAGACATATGCAACAACTGATAAAAAGCAACCACTTTGTGATGCTCTTACACTGTTGATAATGCAAAGGCAACTAAACGATATCCATTGTTGCCTAAATCAACATGTATGAGAGACATGGGAATACTTGCAAGTGTAAGCGACAAATCAAAGCCACACTGAAATGGGTGTGAAGCACACTCACCACTGACCCACACCTATAAAACATTTGAATATGCACGTCTCACAGTTGCAAGCTTGCAATTGATATCCCCAACACAATATCATGGAGAGACATTGCAGCTTTGATTTTGGATCAATAGCATAGAAAGAAAAACTCAAAAGAGAACAGTTGTATCACTAACCATTGCTTTGAAACTTTTACATCAAAATATCATTTGCTTCCATGCACTAGAGACAAGGACAACAACATCCAATTTACCTGCATCTTGCTTTATAATCAAGGAAATGAGACCAGCATGGAACTGTTCTATTAATCTGCCATTGTTGATCAACAACTGGTCTTGTGTGGGTTGATGAATTTAAAGATGCAAGTTTCCATAGGTTCCCAAAATACGTCTCAACACCTCTTGCTATTTTTCGACAACCAACAAGATAAACACCAACCTCCTTGACCTGTTAGCACTTTATGTTTTGACAAAGATGACTTTATCACAAGAGCAAAAATGAAGGATAAAAGCTGAAACTATCTGTACTTGTTTTAAAATTCAATTACACATCCAAACAATTTATGAGTAACATACCTGAGTGAGAGATTTCCAATCATTGTTTGCAGATCCAATATAAACGTCCTGATTATCAGATATCCAAACTTTGGCATGGACTATGCCAGAACCCCACCATTTTCCCATCAACAAAGTAACACTTTCCACATTTGGCCTTCCTGAAGCAAGCTCAGTTGGTTCATTCGTATAGTCAGGATACACCCCTGAGTGCTGTAGTAGTCTAAAAGAAATTCAATCCAAGAACAAAATCACTATGAGGAAAGGGGGGAGAGAAATAAGGGTTCTCTTAATAAGAGGAGCATAATTGCAAGATTCAGGGTGTTTAAGACGTCGTCAAATACTTTACTTTGCAAGTCAAAAATCACAAAATTAGGAAAAGAAACATAAACGGAGGTACAAATGTCAAACAAAGATCCTTTTCCACAGAATATAGGCAAACTAAAGGACAATTTAACTCCACAATCCAATCAAATGCACTTCAAAAGTTAAGACTTGCATAATATTATACAAGGCAATCCATCACATTTCACATAATTGACTTTCTCTGATATGGGCAAAAAACTTGCAAATGAGCAGGCGTACCTGATACTAACATTACGATTGGCAGCATCCTCAATGGAATTATAAACAGCAGAACCCTCATGAGCACCAAATCTCTTCAACTCATCTTTGGAGTACCCACAATCCCCAGAACGAAGATCTTCTGGATGAGCTCTTAGCTGCCAGTACTGAGCTATTATGTCCAATTTCTTGGTGGAGTTGGATGCCAGCCAACGGAACACATCCCCTGTGGATAAAACAAAAAACAATAGTGGCCACATCTCCTATAATATCACTCTTGTGTATATAGCTATAGTTTCTTGAAACAGGCGAGCGAGAGAGCATGGAGAAGCATTGTACCGGTGGACAAAACGCCAGGGACACGACGGAGATGGGGCATGTCGGTGGGAATGGACTGGACCAGCCATGCCTTGCATTGGGGTCGGCGGGATAGTTCGGAGGAGGCTATTACTACACTCAGATTAAGAGTCACCAAAAGTAATAACAAAGACAATGAAATGCAAATTCTTTTGAACCCAACTTTCATCTTCCTTGGAATCGTATTCTTTTGATAACTTGAATGAGTTCGTCTTTCTCCGAGGTGTGAATTAACTGCAAAACCCAGAAAAGGGTGGGACTAGGAAGGCTGCCAAAACCGATTGGTCGGCCCCGTATTGTTGGAGTCAACGGGATTACCTTAAAGACGCCAGCTGATTGCGTGCTCTCCCAAACTCGGTAGTTTATTAATCCTTGTCTCGTAATCTACATCATCTTGCGTAGACCTGTTCAAATTATCTATTATATCCAATGGATTAAATCGAAAATTATCTATTATATGGGCAAACAAGCCTTTTGAAACCTCAAAGTTCATATAAAATATAAGACTAACAATTTTACAGAACTATTTTCTTATCCTCACAAAACTCATAACATGCTTGCACTCCTCAATAGCTGCTACTAAACTTATAAGAGATAAGCTCCTCAACACTCTTGCAATAATGGTTTGATCAGTAATATTTTCACCGAATAAATGCATCTTGATAGTAGTTGTAATTATTCTAAAAAGGAAATCTTGCATTGATTCCCCTTTATTCTACTCAAAGTTTCAAATTCTCCATGAAGAGATTGAAGTTTACCTTGTAATTCCTTCTCTAAAATTTTCCAAGCTTCTTTTGAAATAGTGCCTACTGCAATTCTAGCAAAAATATTGTCATGAACAACTTGATAGATTATGACCAACATCTTTGAATCCTTCTTTCAATTCTCTCTCAACCAAATTTGTTTATCTGAGTCTTCATATTCCTTTTGCTTGTTTCTTCTAGTTCCACTTGATCCCCGAGCTCCTTCATGGTGGTTCTACGCTTCTTTTTTATAGCTTCAATAGCAATGTCATTCTTGTGTTGTTTCTAGTAATCCATGTAAACTTGGAAGGCTTGAGGAGGTTGAGGAAGTATCTCTTGCATTCAAGTTTGCAAAGAGGAAAACTTGAGAATCAAACTAAATAGATCTTACGCCCTTTAAGAAAACTTTGTCTTGAGGACCATGGCCAGGTGACGCTACTCTAGTTACTTGTAAACTCCTCAAAATTATCTCACTTTTTTACTTTTGTAGTCCCCTTCCATGCTCTTTTAGCTATTCTTTTTGTATTTTCGTGTATGTTCCATCGTTCCACAAGTTTTGCTTGCTTTCTTTCCGATTGCCTTTTGTTCTCTTCTTCTTCTATCGATTTTAACAACACAACAAACAAGTTTTGTTTTAGTTTTGCTCTTATTCTATTTCCTACTAGGTAAGAATAGTCAAAGTTACAAAAGCAACAACTATCAATCTCTACACACAGAGAACGAAAGCTACAAAAAAGAAAGAGAAGGGTCTCAACAAGTTTTTGATTTATTTCTTAAAATAATAACTAGAGATGATAGAGAAGAAGAAGAATAATGAAGACCCCTCGCTCCAAGAAGAACCAAAATTAATGTATAAAATGTGTCATAACTTAAGTCAGTATGCCCTCTTCATCTCTTTATCTCTATGCCCTCCTAATTTATCCCTGTTTTTGTCCATTTTACATCTCCGATTAGCCTTTTTTCTTACGATGGTCCTTCTCTATCTTTTGTTGGAATTTTTTAACGGACTTATATATAATCACATTTTATTGGCTATTGTTAGGTTAGGCTTAAGATTAAAAGTGATGTATTAAGGTGTTAGATTAGTGGGCCTAAATCATCTAAATAAGTATGGGCTATGATATATGTAAAACCTTAGTGTTAAATTCCTAACTTATATTGTGGCAGAAACCCCGAAAGGGATGGGTCAGTTTGAAGACTGATGGATCTTCTAAAGGTAACCCAGGCCCCGCTATAGCTAGGAGACTGATCAGAGATGCTAGTGCTCGCTGGTTGGTGGGCTTTGGCGCCAATTTGAGGTTCTGCAAGTCGTGGTAGGCGAAATTATGGGCAGTTTATCACGGCTTGCACCTCGCTTAGTTACATGGTTACTCCAGAGTAGATATGTCTATAGATTCAGCCTTAGTGGTTTCCTTCATTTCTAGTGAGCATCGTCCGATGGCAAATCCTATGGCCTCCGTCATTCAAGAACTCATTTCTCGGAATAGGGAGGTGCGAGTGCACCATGTATATCGCAAGGGTAATCGTTGTGCGGATTAGTTAGCTAATTACAGCTACGACTTGCCACTAGGGGTCCAATGGTTTCACGAGGTCGTGGGTGGACTTTCGACTTTACTGTTAGCAGACTCAGTTGGAGTTGCTCTCCCCCGTGTAACACACATGTAATTTTTCTTTGGGCTTAGGCCCCGTTACATTTATAAAAAAAAATCCTAACTTATAATGGATAAATAGAAATAAGCACTACACATATTAATAAGAGGTTATGGTCCCTAAGAAAACAATTAATGTTTTTTTAATATCTCATTATTAGAAAAGACAGACAACTTATACGTATCACATGGAACGACAAGAGCTAAAAGAGCCACAACAACTCAATCAAGTCTATTTTAATATATTCAAATACGCTTCCGCAATCAAGTTTATCCATAATAATTTGACATAATTGATTTGGGTTTAGATTATAGATTTTATATTAAATTTATTAAGTGTTATTAGAGTCTTTTTCATGTTGGATTATTGAGATTAAAATTACTTTTATATTTAAGGGCTTGTTTATTTGAAATTTATATGGTTTAATATATATATATATATATATATATATACACACACACACGTATCTTATGGAAGGACAAAAGCTAAAAGAGCAACAAGAACTTAATCAAGTCTATTCTAATAAATTCAGGTACACTTCCGCGATCAAGTTTATCTATAATAATTTGACATAATTGATTTGGGTTTAGATTATAGATTTTATATTAAATTTAATAAGTTCTATTAGAGCCTTTTTCATAGTGGATTATTGAGATTAAAATTGCTTTTATATTTAAGGTCTCGTCTATTTGAAATTATATATATATATATATATATATGATGTGACTATGTCTTTGTGTGCTAATCCTTAATGGCACCCTAGAGGGGATGAATTGGATGTTTATAAAGTTTATCATATTTTTTAGCCAATGTACTTAATTAACAACAATCAATATAGATAAGAATGAAGAAAACACTTAATATAAATTAATCAAACAATTGAATAATAATTTTAAAAGGATAGGGAAGAGAGAATATAAACTAATTTATAAAAGTTCGATAAACAATCCTTGCCTATGTCAACTCTTAAGACTCTTCTTAGAATTCTACTATACTTCTTCTTTCAAGGCAAAGAATTACCTTTATACAATCTTTCTCAATAAAAAGAAACCCTTCTTACAATCTTCTTCTAAGGTAAAAAGGAACCTTAATCTCACTTGGAAGAATCCTAAGTACAATATTCAAAACTCCAAAAAAAGTATTATCACTTAAAAAAATATCACTTATTCACTTGATAACTTTAAATTGGCTCACTCTTACAAATATGAGACAATGATGCTCAAATAATTTTAAAAGGATATGGAAAAGAGAATATAAACTAATTTATAGAAGTCCGACAAACGATCATTGGCTAAGTCTACTCGTAAGGCTCTTCTTAGATACTTATTCTTTCAAGACAAAGAATAACCTTTATATAATCTTTCTCGATAAAAAGAAACCTTTCTTATAATCTTTTTACGAGGTGAAAAGAAACCTTAATCTTACTTGGAACAATCCCTAGTACAATATTCAAAACTCCAAAAAAGTATTACAACTCAAACAATATATCACTTATTCACTTGATAACTCCAAATTGACTTACTTTTACAAATATGAGACAATGATGTTCAAATGATTGAAAAACTCTTTAAAATGTGTTTATACAACACTCAAAAAAATTTTCATGTTAAAACCAACGAGAAAACACATAATTATAGTGTTTTGGGACCTCAAATAGTCGTTGAAGATAAGAACTAACTGTTACAATAGCTATATGAAGTACATTGGTTGATTAGCATAACATACTGGTTGACCAGTATACATTCCCAACACCAAATTCATTAATCATTGGACACTAGTTGACTAGTACATATATTGGTCGATCAATATAGCGCATTGGTCGACTAATAAATTAACCAATATTGCTACAAACTCTCAATACATCAAATTTAACAACTTTAACATATATTGATCAACCATTATATGGTTTAATAGTTGACCAATCACCCCAAAAACATGATTTTAACAATTCCAAATACTAAAAACCGATTTTTTAAATCTAAATATGATCAAAACACTTCCCAAAATATTTTCCGAATATTATTGATTAATGTAAAGACTCGTGCAATAAAGTAAGAAAAAATGATTATGCATAGTGAGTTGCGATCTTCTTTTATTCTTATTTAAATTCTCATTTCGTTGGTTACAAACTTCAACTTCTCCTTTTCAACTTCATACACTATCTTCTTGAGTTTATGGCTTTATTTTGTTCTAATATTCCTTTTTATAGAAATAATAAACGCATTAATAGTAATTACGTTTTGTTACCATCAAAACATTCATTGAAACCTCCCTTAATGTGACAATCTTCCCCTTTTTAATGATATAAAAAATTTATAATATTAGACAATAACCATAATAAAATTAAGCACACAAATAAATATCAAGAAAATGAATAGCTCTCCTTTAATTTATACATAAATCATAATTCAATTTGAAGAGCAAAGTTCAATATGAAGAGTTGAATTCAATATCAAGAACAAAAAATTATTCAAAAATAAAAAAATGCATACATGAAGATAACATAAATTTATTTAACCATATCATATAAAGTGCATGAAAAAAATTGGAAAAATAATCACTCCCCCTTATTGTTATCACTCTCCCTAAATATAATATCACCAAACTTTCTCCCCCTTTTGGGAATCATCAAAAAGAAATGTATTAAAAATGCGTAATAAAGTGTCATACATCAAGCCAACTTGGTTAAAAAGATGAATTTAACCAAAATTAGCAAACTTTCTCACTAAAAGAGTACTATTGAATATTTAAAGAGTTAAAATAAAATTTCAATTTTAATAGAGACTTCTCGAATTATGTCTAATTTGAAAATTTCCCAAATTCGATTTTGTTTCTAAGTTGAAAGATTCAATTAAAGCGTCAAGGGTAAGTTTTGATAAAATTAGAGTTGGAATTGTGATAACCAAAAGCACAATTACAATATCTAACAATCAATTTAATAAAAGAATGTATAATTTTGAAAGCTCCAAACTTTATAGATATATAAACATGAAAAAAGTGCCCAAAATAACAATATTGAAAAAAATTAAAGATGAATGATATAATTAAAAGGAAGAATAAACTTTGCACCTTTTTACAATTTAACTATGAAGACATTGATTTTAAAGGATAATTCTTAATTTAAGAAAAATTTTGAAAATCCAAAAAATGAAATTCAAGAATGAAAATTTTCAATTTGATACATTCCTATGTGATTTTCATGTAATGAAAGTTCATGTTTTTCAAGAAAAAAGAGTGAATTATTTGGGGTTTTGGAGGATATAAAAATAAAATATGAGAATAGTAGAAAAGAGGCAAAGGAGATATTAAAAATTGGGGTACTGGTCGACCACATGCCTAGATTGGTCGACCAATGTTTATGTTTTAGAGATAACCAAAAGTAAGAAATCGAATGTTAAATAAAAATTGGTTTGGATTTAAAATATGATCTACTAGTCAACTAGTGAAGTATATTGGTCAACCTATATTGGTTATTTATCAACCAACCAAACTCTTTACAGTCTCTTAGGAAAGAAGGGAGTCCCTAAATCAACAACATTGGTCGACCACTGAAGGATACTAGTCAACTAGTGTGGCTATCAAGCAACCAAACAAACATTCACGTTCACTAGAAAGATAGAAAATATGTTTTTTTGTTACATTGGTCAACCGCACTAAGTGTACTATAGAAAGCAAAAAAAAACCTTTAAAAACTCAAATTTAAACATCAAAACACTTAATGAGTCATAGCAATATCAATCTAAAGATTATCATAACCTTAAAAAAGACTTGGAATACACAAATTCAATCAATAAAATAAAAGGGGTCTTTATCATATAGAATTTATCAAACATACCTAATTATCTTCTAATTTAACAAAATTTATCCTTATTCAAAGTTTTAGTGAAACAATTACCTAGATGTTTCAATTCATCAGGTTGTCTCTTATCCTTATTTTGTACAATAATCTATAAGTCTAGGATCTAAGATTCATATTTAAAAATATATTAAACACCTTATTCATAATTCTAAGTCAAACAATCATTACCAAAGATTTATACTCAAATAAATGCAAGTTGTCACATATTTCTAAATTATGAACTAATAGTTACCTCATGTTGAATATTACTTATAAGATATTTGAATAGAGGTTCTTCTTAAGTTTACAATCCATTTGAGGCTTCTCATCCTTCTTATCTGTCCCATTTGGATGAACAATTATATCTTTTGAAACTTCTTTGGTGGGTAAATTCTCCAATTCCTACAACAACATTTACTAGACTTTTTTGAAGGCAAGAAGGATAGATTCATCATGACAACATGCATAAAATCCTTAATCAAACTCAATTTAGGAACTACTATCTCTACTACATATCATTTGCTTTTTCTTTTCTAATTACCTTACCAAGGTAATCAATGTGTTTTAGGAACTCAAATAAGCTTGGTTACTTGGTTGTTTGGTTCCTTCTTCTTTTTAACTCATACTTTCAAAGGTTTATTTGACATTCTTTATTTTAAAAAACAAAATATATCAACATGTTCATACTTACCATAAAAGTGAAATACCAGGTTATATGAATGATGATGATATAAATGCGCATTTTTATGTGTATGTGAATAATAAGGAAACTTGCTTTGGATGTTCTCCTAGAGTAGTGAAATGTCCTATAATTATAAGTGTGATGCCTAACATGAACAAAAGCTTGATGTACATTTCTTTTATGCTGAAAATTGTGTGAATGGTTTTGCATGTTATCATGGAAGCTTTGTATATTCTTCCTTTGATAGTATTGAACTCTATACCTATATTGTAAGCTATATATTAAAGCATGATGTTTATTCTTAGGTTGAGTCTTAGTGGATGTGCCATGTGCATACGTATGCTTATATATAGATGCTCCATACTCATTTTTCATTCTAGGCATTATATTCTCGTCAATAACTTCTTATAGAGGAGTTAAACCCTTTTTTTAATTATTTCTAAAAGAATTGGCAAATGTATTGAAACAATTGTATACTTGTGGATGAATTTCAACGATCTTTTGTTCTAGGAATACTTACTTATAATGGATAATAATAGCTTTCGATCTATTTCATTTTATTAAGGATAATAATAGCTTTCGATCTATTTCATTTTATTAAGACTTACAGGAAAGGAAAAGTGTTATTTCTTATGTATATCATATTGGATCGTGCCAACCAAGGCTTATGAACGAATTCAATTGAAATTCTTATAAGTGATCCGCTTGGGATCAAGTTTTCATACTATATCTTAATTAGTAGTAATGAAGTGTGCCTCCATGGTGTTTTACCAAGTCATATCCAATGGTGAGATCCTGGAGTCTTTTTTTTCATAATAGTTGATAGATTCATAGATTGTTTCCATGGCATCCATCAAATTTTTTAAGGGAACCCTATATTTATTTTTTATCAATGAATTTTTCTCAACTAATATTCCTTATTCCTTACTGTTGGTTTTTATGTGTATGGAAGAGATATATGAAGAAAGTTCTCATTTATTTCATATCAGCTTTGAGTTTAAATAGCTGAAAAAGCTAACAAGAATTTAGAAAAATAAGC
>JANZLD010000008.1:22470420-22485846 GCA_026413575.1 Erythroxylum carthagenense | reverse complement strand
GTAAGTTACACCATTTTTTCATAAGAAGAATTCTCCTCTCCCAAATATTCTTACATTTTAGTTTCGATTTTATAACAAAAAGGAAATTATAAAGTTTTGTTGGCTTGGCGAGAAGAGGGAGTTAATTAGTGAAGAAAGCAAATGATGGAGGGACTAGAGAAAAAGCTAGCTTGAATGTGGAATAACAAGGACGTTATATGTTACTTTATGGTGATGTATTAACATGATGAAACAAAAGACAAAAATGAGCAATATATGGAATTGAGAACTTCACTAATGAGAGTAACAACTGTGGAACCACTTGCAGAATTTTAGGAACAATTACAAGAGTTTTGAACATAGCTTGAAGTTGTTTTTGAAGAATCAAGACGGTTGGCTCCATCTAGATTTCACAACCATAAAATACCATTGGAAGAGGGAACTAAGGCTGTGAATCTTCAACCCTATAAGTACTCTAGAGTGCAGAAAAGCAATGTGGAGGAATTGGTAGAAGACGTGTTTCAACAAGGGATTATTAGATAGAGTGTGAGTCCCTTATCAACTCTGGTAATTTTGATAAAGAAGAAAGATGGATCTTGGTGGTTCTGTGCTGATTACAGGTCTCTTAATCATTATACTTTAAAGGATAAGTTTCTTATTCTTCTAGTTGAAGAGTTGTTCGATGAATTATACAGTGCCCAATATTTTTCAAAAATTGATCTAAGAGTAGGATACCACTAAATCTGGGTGCATTAAGATGACATCTACAAGACGACTTTTAGAACTCACGAAGGGCATTATGAATTTCTTGTAATTCCATTCGAATTGACAAATGCACCAGCCACATTTCAATGTTTAATGAACCAGACATTCAAGTTGTATTTGAGAAGGTTTTTGCTTGTGTTTTTTTTAGACGATCTGATACATAATAGATCTTATGATTTCCATTTGAAGCATTTACAATTGGTGATGGGGATTTTAAGAAATCAACAATTATACTTGAAGTTATCTAAATGTTCATTTACGATTTCTCAAGTGAAATATCTGAGACATATTATTAGCGGCAGGGGTGTATCAACAATTCCTCAAAAGGTTAAAGTTGTATCAGCTTGGTCTTCACCACAGAATATTTGACAACTCAAGGGATTTTTGGGATTGTGTGGTTATTGCCGAAGGTTTATTAGAGGATATGGACAAATGAGTAAAAAGTTTACTAACTTGTTGAAAAATGATCCATTTATATTGACCAAAGAGGCCACGATTGCATTTTGTCGCAATAAAGCACATGTTGACAACAATTTCGGTATTGGCTCTTCCTTATTTTCTAAACGAGTTTGTGATTGAAGCGGATGCTAGTAGGAAAGGTGCAGGTGTGGTACTTATGCAAGATAACCATCCTTAGCTTTTGTTAGTAAAACATTGTTTAACAAATATGAAGACCTTTCTGTTTATGAAAAGGAGTTTATAGTTATAGTTATGGTTGTACAACAATAGTTTCACTATCTCACAGGAAGGCATTTTGCGATACAAATTGATCATCATAGCTTGAAATACTTGATGGATCAAAGAATCACCACCCCTTTTCAACAGAGCTGGTTGCCAAAGCTGTTGGGTTTTGATTTTTCTATTAAGTACAAAAAAGGAATTGATAATTAGTGTCAAGTTTAGAGCTCTTTCTCATATCTATCTCACAAATTAAACACGGGATTAGTTTTGGAAATCAAGGATAGTTGGCAACAAGATGTCACTACAAAAAGATTAATACAAAAGATACAGCAAGGAGAATAAAAGGGTGCAGTTTATTCATGGACAGATATTATTTTGAGATGGAAGGGACGTATTGTGGTGGAAAATTCAACACCTCTCTAACTTAAACTAATTGAGCTATCTCACGCTACTGCTCATGGAGGACATTCGGGATGGCTGGGAACTTATAAGAGGTTAAGTGTGTATTTCTTCTGGCGTAGTTTGCAGAAAGACATTAGAGATTTTGCAACAAAATGTGAGATTTGTCTACAAAACAAAAATGAAAATGATGCTTCTCCTTGTTTACTTCAGCCCTTATCCATTCCTCGGCAGATATGGACTGATATTAGCGTGGATTTTCTTAACGATTTTCCATTGTCGAAAATTTATTATGTGATTTTTTTTCAGTTGTTGATCAGATAAGCAAGTGTACTCATTTTCTTCCTATACATCATCCTTATACAACAGACAAAAGTTGCTAAGACTTATATGGATCGCTTTTTCAAATTACATAGTATTCTACAAATAATAGTTAGTGACAGAGATGCAATCTTCATAAGTAATTTTTGAAGTATTGTTTCGTTTGCAAGGCGTGAAATTACAATTCTCGACGATTTATCATCCTCAAAGTGACGGGCAAATAGAAGTTCTCAATCATACCATTGAAATTTATCTTTGGTGTATAACTTCCGACTGTCCAACAAATTGGATTCATCGGTTGTCATTAGCCGAATGGTGGTATAACACAACGTTTCACTCTTCGATAATGTTACTCCTTTCCAAGCAGTCTATCGTTTTCAGCTTCCTATACACTCTATACTTGGCAGGTGATTCTTCTGTTTTAATAGATAAGAAGCAATGGTGGGTATTCTAAGATTTCATTTAGACAGAGCACAAAATTGAATAAAACAAATTGCTAATAAATGTCAGACGGATAGAACTTTCGCAGTGGGAGATTTCGTATATCTAAAGTTACAACCTTATCATCAACAAAGCATTAAAAACCGCATTTCACAGAAGTTATCAGCTTCGTTCTATGGTCCTTTCAAAATTCTTTGGAGAATAGGGTCAGTAGCATGTAAACCTAATTTACCAGCTGACAGTAGAAGTCACCCTACCTTTCATGTTTCACAACTGAAATGTGGACAATTTGATTCTAAAGCTGTATCACCAGTATTACCTCCATCTTTGTACTTCATGCTTCATATGCTTATCGATGTGCTTGATTGAAGATTGGTGAATTGTCATAATCGACCAGCTGTGCAGATATTAGTCCAGTGATCTTCTTCGAAGGACAAATGACACTTCTTAGAAATTTTTGTATGATATACTACAATGCTTTACAGAGATAAACCTTGTGGACAATGTGCTTAAGGAGAAGGGAATTGATAGGAGCGAACATAGAGAGGTACAACGTAGCATTGTAAATAAAACACAAGTGAAACATAGTCGTATAGGAGCGGAAGCTGATGAAGAAAGACATACATAGATACGATGTATTGTAAATAACACACGAGTGAAACATAGTCGTGTTAAACGAAGACTTGTGTCATTGTAAACGGTTAATCACCAACGGTTGTTATAGTCATTGGAGGAGGGGAGGAGAATAACAATAACAAATCTAAAAGTCTCTCTCTCGTCTATTTCTTCAACTTCTTTCTCTGTATTTTCTCTCTTCATTTCATTGTTTCAATGCCTAAAGGTTTCAATGCCCCAATCAAACATCTAAGCCTGGCTATAGAGTCTCCCGAAGACTAACGGTCAAAAGGTTGACCCTCGCACTAAACCCAACTTAAACCCCCGTCATTTAATTGCTTTTAGTACACAGATGATAGATATTTCTTACAATTTGAAACATTAGATGTTAGAGAACTACAAAATTAGAAGAGACTCTCCAAACTGAATAGAGATCAATATATAAAACCAACATCATCAACTACAAGAATACGCCCTACCACTCTTTACAATTGAACAAATGTTGTCAAAGTTGTCCACATAGTTTTACCATCTACTTTTTCTTTCTCGTTTTCCCTCTTCACTGGTACGAGGTTTGCAATTCCTTCTTCAAGAAATGGAGTACCTCCTGTGTCTTGTAGAAGCACCAGCGGACTTGGTGTCCCCAGGAATCATTGAAGTTGGACTCTGAGAACTTCCTGAAGTCTCTGAGCTTCTATTTTCTCCATTCCCTTTACCAACAGCCCACAACTTGTCAAATATCCTCCTGGAACGAGATGGAAGTAATTGTATACCACTTCTGTAGTTTTTGCTGCTTTTCTTTGTCAGTTTTGCATTTTTGGGTACTTCTTCGTCATTTATCTTCACGTGACTCAGCTGTTTCCCGAGAGATTTACAATCATCTGCTGCTGCCTTCTCCCATTCTTCATCTGTGTTTGTTGTGTTTGAAGCATTGAGAGCGTCTTTGTTTAGGGCAGCAACTCTATGCTGCTCAAAAAAGAGAACTTGAACTATAACGCGTAGTGGGAGCAGTTCATTTTGTGCCGCATGCATGCATGCATCTGTTGTCAATCTTTTGACGTCAATCAGACCACAGACCTTCTTTCTTTCACTCTTTGTCAAGTTGGGATGCTCCTGAATCCACAATAACCAATCAGTAAATAATCAAATGGCTCCAGTACATGAAGCGTGTGCTCAAGATATCGGCACAATCATAGGAAGTAAATTGCACAAAGACAAAATAATAATAATAAATGAACTGCCCAGAAGGGGATAATGGAAAGACCACTAGTGCTGCATGAATGACAACATGCTACACCAAAATGTTCTTCACGTATCCCAACTCTCACTTGCCCCCATCAATCTTCAAGCTAGTTCACTAACACAAACCATAAATTTTAACAGGTGACAATCACGTTATTTCCAATTTGTTTCTAATTGAAATTCTAAAAGTGTTGCATCATAATTTTAACATTGGCGTTAGAGCATCAGCAAGACCGTTCAATGAGGTAAAGAAGGTTCTCGGAGTAAGTTTTTGTTGTGTGCTCACAAGTACATGATTACTTATTTCTTTCCTCTATACATATTTGAAATGCTCAAACTTGGTGACAGCATCAAAGCAAATCAAAATGAGATATGTTAAAGACAGCAAAAGTATACCTGCAAGAAGATGTTAATAGCTTTGTAAAATCCATCATGAATTGGTCTTGCAGAATCAGGAATGGACTTTGACAAGTCCATAAAGCTGGAAAGGCTGAGATTAGGATCATGAGCAATTTCAACAAGATATCCATCAATCAATCTACCAACATCTAATAAGGATCCAAGCTCAGGCCCTAAAACAAAATCTTCAGTCTCCTCACTGTTCTCAATGGTCAAACAGTGAACATACTTTTCATGCATCACATTACGATTCACAAAGCACTGAACCAATTCCACATCATATAATGTGGTTTGAGGCGACTGTGCTGGGATTAATAAATCTTTGACAGAGGCTTCATGCAATTTAACACTGATCCTGTCAACCAAATTCTCTCGAAGTGTGTCATCTACTCCAACCAAAATGGCAAATCTTAACAACTTCAGTAAGAAACCACATGTACAACCAAAATGCTTGTCTGAAGGCAATAAACAAACTAGTGTTTCAACAATATATGTATACCTCCAGCAACGAGTATCAGATACCAAACCATCATATAAATCAGGCAACCACCGAACTGCATAAATTTCTAATGCCTCCCCAATCACCGTACTATCCATTCTTCCCTTTGATTTGACAGCAATAATCACTCGCTTGTAGACATCAATCTCCAGTTCCGATACATCTTCAACCCACCAGTCCTTTGGAACAGATTGAATTCTCTGACTTAACTTCATTCCATCCTCTGCTTTTCTATCAGATACTGACAGCTTCCGGTTATAAGTGTAAGACCAAGTAATGTTTGCAGGATCAACAGAAGTTTTAGACGCAATGGAATCTATACACCTTCCAACAATCTTAAGATCTTCAGACCATGGCAGAAGAGATTTCGCAGTTTGAAGAACAATAATGGAATCCTTCCAGCTTCTGAAGATGCTAGAGTTCAGAAATACCTCAATCTTGAAAATGAGGTTCCCTCGGTCAATATCTTCAGTCATCTCAAGGTACTCAGCAGCACAACGAACTGCCACAACATTATAAGCATTAAGAGTAACTGTCATTCCATAGCAGAATTTTGCACAAATTTCAAACGCCTTTGGCCCACCAGGAAAATCACCCACAGTTATTTCATCACAATTCTCCTCATTGGCTTTCGATACCAACTTCTGCAAGCAGTTACTCTTTGACAAGAGAGGGAACTGCAAAGGTATATAAAACAGAGTATTAAGATCGAGGAAATGGAGGAAAGTGTAAAGAGAAATAATTCTAACACAGTAGTTTTTGCCGAAGAAGCATTTTCCAATGTATTCCACTATGCAGTAGCTAAAGATTGCAATTGGGAATGCAAGATAAGAAGTCCTAACTGAATCTGTCTTGGGTTGTTATTCTACAATCCATTGTGTCCCCGCTACATTGAACAAAGGCTAACATTAAGAGAAAAACAAACAAAACAAAACTTACATCTTTCATGCACTTATAACAAATAATCTTTCTAGTGATCAGATTGACATTTCATAACTATTCAACAACCACATAGTTCATAGCATTTAACTAGTAGTAATCACTATAAGAAACAAATCCAATTAATATACCAGGATATCACAGTTTGGTGTTTGAACCACAGAACTTTTAGGAAGACAGAGAAAATGACCTACCCAAACTACAAAGGGAAACTAAAAATTTGCATGACCTGCTTTGTTCTACTAAAATATTTAGAATGCATCCCTGTTCATCAACAGCTTTTGGAATCACTCATATACATCAAGTATGATTTGTTAATTTATACTGGCCAAGTACACACATAATTATTTTGCTTCATTCCAGCTTCAAGGAATACTATTACATGAGAATATAAAATCAAAAAGACATTAAAGAAACGCTTGAAGTAATTTTGGCAATCACAGGGTAACAGATTTGAGGCTTAAGCATAATTATTGCCTTTAGTAACCACATATGCAGGCAACTGTTTACTGTATTAAACATATTAGCTATACCTCCATGATTCAGTCCTAACATTAGGTCCAAAACTTCCCGATAATATTACTGTGATAGCATTTCATTCAGATATAGCAAAATTCAAAATCTGAAATCAGTACGTTTCCTTTTTTTCAAAATGCAGCAATCCAACCAGGCATGTTATAACATAACATAACATATGTAATATAATATAACATAACAAAACATAACATAACATAATGGAATATATACGTGTATATACATATATAGCGCAAACAATTTTAGAAGCATACCTTGTGGAGGTAAAACTTGACTTCACCAACGTTTATTGTAACATCTGTCAGCAGCTCAGAAGACACGTATCTGCATAAACACATTTACCATGCTAAGCTCCAAGAAGTGACAACCTCAAGTTTAGTGCGTGAAGAGGTCATAATAAATGCATTGAAACAAAATACAAAGCACATAAAAGAAATTAATGTGGAAATAGTAATCAAACTTCTATCAAAAACCTCAGTAAGCCTTACAAATAATCTGTTGGCTCATTAGCATGGAGCTTCCAAAAACCACTTGAAAATTTTTTTGAGGCACTGTCACGTCAGGACAAACAACAATAATATTGTTAACTACAATGAAATCGTACATATAACTATCTGCGTTGCGGTCATCAGATCTCTAGTTATGAACAGTGCAGATATGGCCCACAGGGATTAATCGTCTCAAGCTGACTTGTGTTACAAGTAAGCTAAGAATGAGCCATGGTTGGTCCACAACCCACAATATAGTAACTGGCTGCTGTATTATGTCAACAAAACAAGCAAGCCTCCAAATATACACAAACTAATGTGTTATAAGGATTTGAGAGTCAATATCAGCTTACAGCATCTTCATCCCACCAGGTTTAACTCAAATATTACAATTCACTGTGTTTGCACCCCTAAATAACGAAAAAAAGTCCTCAAGAGTAAACAACAATGACATTAAACATGCCAGTTATTTAAAGGATGAGAAACAAATTTCGGAGAATAAATTACTTCAGGTTATAAATCAAGCAACTTAGCCAGAAAGAGAACATACACTAGGACCAACAAGGACCGTTAATCTTCATTTAAAGATTCAAATGAGTAAAGTTACTAGAATCCATGGCTGTCCATGATGATGAACAAGCTCCCTCATACCCTACAAAACTTTACTACACTGGGACCACCAAGTTATTGGAAAAAGAAAATGAATAGCAGGACCATCTTCCCGGTACCTGCTTTCTCTTTCTTGGACCACTTCCTAGTTAAAGTAGTAATAATAGCGGCAAGAAGCCAAGAAGGCAAAAGAAGAAGAAGAAGAAGAAGGCATCCATGACGTTAACTCAATGCCAAATGAAACAGAACAGTTGGTGAACTTTTCGATTTGTCATGGTAGGCCTAAAAACACTGCTGGAAAAGCAAGGCAAAACAGAATGCAAGCATTCTTACACGTTACGTCGTGTTATCGAGGGGTCAAACTGGCGAGGTCTAAAAATCACGTCCAGGATACAAGCAACATAAAAGAGAGAACAGAAATTCAATGAAAAAGTTTCAAAAACTAGCATATCTAAACCTAAAATGTGATATAGAAAAAGTAAAGCAAGAACAAACTAAAGAAAGAATATACCAAAAATAAATAAAGGATCAGACACAAAAGTAGAGCCAGCAATCACTACACGTTATTATGCATTTGAAAAAGAAACACCATATGGACGAGCTAAAAGCAGGCAGGGAGTTTTGAGATTACACATTTTAGAAAGAAAAAAATCTGAGAATGCAAAACGCCTCACCTGATGGATTTCCCATCAGCTTGAAAAGTATCAGGCTTGGAACCCAACTTCATAAACTTCATTTTAGCTCACAAGACCAAACCCCAGAAAGATCCAGAGTACTTCAACCGTTGTTCACTCAAGTACACCACGAGAACAGCCCATGTCAGACCAAAGCTTCAAACTTTTTCTGGGCAAGACGGCGGACGTAAAGACTTTTCTCCTTCTATGAAGCCAGTAACCCAACACCCGGGGGGTTATCAGAGTGTAATACCTCTCTGGGCTAAGCTAGGATGCTACTAGGCTACGAGGAGATCATCATTAAACTTGTACCACGTCGATAACACGAGGACAACATCTGCATTTCTTACACAAAATTTCTGGGATTTCGTGCTGTTCCCATCGGGTTCAGGCCCTGATAATAACATCACTTGACTGCACTCTGTTTATACATATCTAGAAAAGAAAAAAGAAGCCAGAGACCCAAAATGACGCAGTTATTAGTATGACAATTGCGGAGAGAAAATATGGAGTAGGCTAAGTAAGCAGGTGGAGAGGGAGAGGGAGAGGGAGTTACACTTAATAAGCGTGTTGGATGTGAGAAACACAATACACAGAAACTAAAAATTAAAGATTAATTTGGGGAAGAAATTAAAAGAAAAAAAAAGAGTAAATAACAGTAACAAAGTAGGATTAGAAAGAGGTAATTAGTAACACTAGAAAAAGCAGAAGCTAAACGCCGAGAGGAAGAGGAAGAGGAAGAGGAGCATAATAATGATGGGAATAAATATTGGCCGCCTTCTGCTTTAATCACCCAATTAAAATCATCTCTCTCTTTTCCGTCCGCAGGCGCAAATCTCTATAAGACTGATACACCCTTCCTTCCTACCCACCTACCAACCTAATACTCCTACTCTCGCGTACGTATGTCTATCTCCGCACGCGATCAATGGCCATTCACAATTGCCTCTGTATCTGCCTCTGTCTCTGTCTCCCTCTCCTCTCCTCTGGATACTTCACTGTACCCTTTCTTTTTCATTTTCCACCAAAATACTCCGAGGAAACCATCAGAAGACAACACTTTACTTTTCTTTTCTTTTCTGTGTTCTACGACCACTCTCAGAAAACAAACTAAAACCGAGAAAGATTAAGACGGATGACTTAACGACGATGGGATTGATTCACCTAAAAATGAGTTGATGATATTCTTTTCTTACTATTACTTGTTATAAAAAAAATTGAATTAGAAAGCCAAAGCCGAACAAGAACCAGCTTCAATCTCATAACGAGGTTTACTTTTTTTGAAAAGTAAAATCACTTTTCTATAATATAATTGACGTATATAATATAATACATTATATATTATTATTTATACCTTGTCGTAAATATTGATAATTTTCTTATTATTTTTAAAATTGTTTTCAAAACTAGCCCATCCCAAATATTGTAACAAAATGCCCATTTTTACTTAATAACTTTTATATATAAAAGCCGGTTGATTCAAACATTTTTTATCGAACCGGTTTTGAAACCTTGGTTTACAGGAATGAATTGCTCGCAGCCGCCGATGTATGCAATGCTATTTTCTTTTCAGCCCAACAAGATCCAGCTTGTCAATTACGAGTTGTTAATCATTTATTATTCATTGTGTTTTCTTCAAACTTACAGTCCAAACGTAGAGATCGAAGAGAGGGATATTTAACAGCAAACGTAGGCCGTCTTTATCGAACCAGCTTTGCTTCAGAGCCTTGTTTTTGTCGTCATTAACCTTTCTTTCTTTTAAACATTACGTTGCGTCTATAAGTACATTTTAAATTTCATCATTTACAATATAATACAAAATAATTCCTAACTTTTTAAATTGTCAAAATTAAGTACTAACATTTTAAAAAATCTAAAATAGAACTTAAAATGATGAAAATTTTGACGGATTTATTTCCTTATCATTTAAATGTCATATTAATACTAACATAATATCATTTTATTTTTAAATAAAAATAAACTCTACTGCTATTAACAAGTAGGATTCATTGTTATAACAATATATAACTGTAGGTCTCACTGTCACTTGACAGTAAGACTCACTTTTTAATTAATTTTAAAAAATCAATTATGTGGCAAATTTATTTCCATTTAAAATAAAAACAATATTATATCAATATTGATATGACATTTAATTGACAAATAGTTAATTCTATTAAATTTTTTATCCATTTAAATTATTAAGCTTTTTAAAACCTAATTATATGACAATAAACTCAGTTTTATTTAAAAAATAAAAGAAAATACTATGTCATTAACATGACATCAAAGTTAATACGCAACGAACTCGGTTTATCATATTTTTATTCACTTTTAACTTTGAAAGCTTGTTTCTCAAAAGCATATTATGTAGTCCAACATACATCTCTACTAGATAAAGTTATAATCGAAAATTCACTTTCAGAAATTCAAAACATTTTATTTATACATAAATTCTGATCCGTAAAATAAATGGAAACATTTATTTATTATTAATCCATTGCATAATAATAAAAATTGGTGTATTGTTATTTTAATAAAATATTTTATTTTTACTTATTCTTGTAAGTTTTACTTTTTATTTATTATATACCTGTTTTATAGTGATTCATCACCGGTTAAACCTCTAAATTTTAAATCTTTTATTTAACCGGTTCAATATTCGGTCAAGTTTCTAAAACATTAATTTTAACAATATTCATAAAACATGTCAAAAGAACTCTACAAATTGTCCGTATAAGCAAAAGATGTTCTTTCTTTCGAAATCTAAGTTTAGTTATAATAAAGTCAATATATTTTAGTAATTTAATTAAATAAAAATCCAATTATAATTAAATCAAAATTCAATATCTCGTATTAATATTTATTCATTAATTATCTTATAATTAATCATAAAATTTATCAAATTTTATAGTAAAATTCAACTTGATTAAAATATATTTTATATATTCAATAAATTCTTTGTATGTGATCTATTACATTTTTAAATATGTTAGTGATAGATATAAATTATAACTCAAAATTATATTTATAATTAAAAAAATTAAACTCGTTTAATTTATCTTTAATTCTTTTATTAAATAATTTATATTAATAAATCAACATTAACAACTAACAAAACATTATAACTATTAAAGCAGTTTGACTAATCTCTTTGTATATAATTTTTTTCATATAATTCAAAATTTTCATTATATAATATTCCGATTAAATCCAGAGTATAAAATTAATGTTTTTTTCCTGTTTGAGTTTAATAATGTTAGTTCTTCGCCATTGGTAATTAATTATATTACTGATATTTGTAAATTATTTCACAAAGTGTAATTTCATTTTGACTAATGATTTCTCGAATAATCACTAATTAAGAATAAAGAAAATTTTTTTTGATCACTTTAGGACATAAATTTTATATAAATAACTTAACTACTTTCATGTAGTTTTTTATCTAATAACTACCGGTTGAATTACTCTTAACTATAATAAGTCACAAGCAAGATTAAAATATAACAAAATCTTTACATAAAAAACTTTAAAGATCTCGATTCAAATAATTATTTATACAATCAAATGATTACTTTAGACTTTATCTTATATATAACTTAATTAAACAAATACATATAAAAATAAAAAAGGTTTTTGAATAATTATGTCATTAACCTATAACCAGTATTGGATGGAGAACCAAACAACATTAAGAAATATTAACATTTTCTTGAGGCCCTTAAAAACACTTTATGTTCATTTTTATTATGATTTTTAGTTTTTACTATTTTCAATAAAATTAATTTAAAATTTTATACAACAATGTTTATTTATTAGCATATATTTTAATTGTTTTAAAATTAATTTCAATATTTAGAATGAAATATTTGATATTGAAATTTACTTCACAAATAAATATTTTATATATTATATATTTAATAAATATTTTAAATTTGGAATATATTTATTAAATAAATTAAAAATTATACTAAATTATATAAATCATAATTATTATTAAGTAATTAATAATATACGTTTTTAGTCACTTCTGTTCTGTTATGGTCAGAGGGAGTTGTCTTTATATAATTAATTAATTAGTATAAATGTTACCTGGCAGCAACCCAAAGCTAGGTAGGGTGAAAGCCAAGGGCAGGCATAGGTAGAAGTTGTTGGAAGGTAGTAGCAATAATAGCAGTAGATTGTAGTTGTTGAATTGATAATATGCCTCTTGATTGCAGTCATGCATTAAAAAAAAAAATTGGACCATTTAATGCCCTTCTCAGACGACATCCTTTACAGCTGAGCTGCAGCAGCAGCAGACCTAACATCATAATTATCCAATTCAACTACTAATGTACGTTCCCTCAATTTTAGCTATCATTATCTATTTAGATTGTAGGGTAGTCTCAGATTTTTCTCCACAAACCCAACCCACCAGCGTTTCATGATTAATTAGCCAGGTCGTTTAATTGATTAATCAATCTCCTAAGGCTAAGGTGATTATTCATATCTGGGTCTCATTTTTACATGTCTGGTAGATAAGCAACACTTTCCACATGTCATGTCATGATGCCCATGTTGCCTGCACGAATAACTCAGCTGGTTATTGACAAGGTTAACTTGAGACAAAGACCAGAGTTCGAATCCCGACAACGAAAAGAGTAGACTGCCTTGCTAAGAAGCTGACTGAGATCAGATCGTGATTTACCCCCTTACTATTCTATCGAGCCGAGATGTGAAAGCGCCTGAGGTGGGCGATTCTACCTTTTTAGGACAAAAATGATAAAATAATAAATGAATTACATCAACTCTTCTTATTATACTACAAGGGCATTTTTGTCATTAACACTGTTTCTTGTTCTGTCCCCTGCAACCAAACACATTTCTGTCAAGTGGACAAGGACAAAATTTTCTGTCCTGTCCACTGCAACCAAACATCTCACTGTCTTCAGTTCTTGTACTGTCCTGTCCAACTCTGTCCTGTCTCGTCCTGTCCTAACCTGCTGCAGACACTAACCATACGCAGGGTTAGGGTTGGCATAGTCGCAAATACAATGATCCTCTCCGTCCCCATGAGTGGACTTAGGGCTTAGGCGTGAAGAGCAACGCATCATAGATTAATGATGTGGGGGGACCCAGAAAAAAGCCTTATTTATTTACAATGATAGGGGTATTGTTTGGAAGGGCTTTAACTAGGCAAAGCCTCATGCAAGGGACCGTTCTTTGATGCGTGCGTCTTTAGAATAAGTCCAGTGTCTTTTGTTTTTCTTTCAAATCCACACATTCTCTCCAGGTTTTATGTTGTTCAAGCTTGACATGATTTAACTGCTTGCCCTCTCATTCAATTTGTGAAAATGAACCATCAAAATGTGTAATGTTTCATTAATATGTGTAATTGTCGTCTCCCCAGTGGCTGCTCTGGAGCCACATCGGCGAGGTTAACTAGGCGAAGGCATGCTAAGAAATTAACTTCGCTTAGCATTTGCAACTCATGATTTGATTCGTACGAACTCTTCGTTGTGCATTGACAAGAGGTAAGAAATTTGTAGTTTCAGTTTTTGCTTAACTCTGATGTCGTTGTTCCAAAACTTAGAACATCCCTCTCTACTTTTAATTCGTGTCCCATGTTGAAAAAGTAAGGAAATTTCACCTAATTTATATACTAGAATGTTTTGAAATTTTTTGAATTAAGTCTCTCTATGAGGCTATGGATATCACACATAAATGTGTGTGTGCATTGGCCAGCTTGGCTCTACTATGGCGTAGCATGGCGTAGTTGCATGTGTGACAATTTTTTTTGGAACCTACACTACAAGAAATAAGCAGTTTACTGACAAAACCGGAAGCTTCTGTCGGTAATTTATTTTACTGACAAAATCGAACGTCAAACAAAATTGTCAGTAAAACGCCCGTAATTAACCTTACTGACGAATTATATTCCGTTGGTATATTGTAAATAACACAACCGTCGGTGGTGAAAGTTATTGACGATGGTAGATTTTTACAACGGGTACTTAAAATCCGTCGTTAACTAATCATCAACTTTACCGATGGAATTATGATTTCTGTCGCTAAAAAAATGTTGAATTTTCGACGATATTTTATGTTCCGTCGGTAATAAGAAAATTTTGTTATAGTTTCCAATTACATTATATTGTAATAAATACATAATTTTTAGACTTATCAATTATCTGTGCATAATAAATTAATTTGTGTATTTATATAATTTGTTGAATTCAGAAAATTAACCAAAGATATAAAGTTAATATTATTTTAATTGATAATAAAAATATTAAAGTGTACATAACTTATGTTTGTAATTGAAAGGACATGACTAAGAAAAGCTAATGTCGTGGTGATCGCGAGTGCTTTGAGCTGCTAAGCCTTTCTTTCAACTGTTCCATCTCCTGTCTCAGCTAAGCCATCTGTTCCATTTGCTCTCTCATCTTAGCTATCTGCTCTATCTGCTCTCTCATATTAGCCCTCTGCTCCATCTATTGATTCACGTTATCCATCTGCTCCTCTTTCATGTGAGCTATCTGGTCCATCAATGTTTGCACTGTGGCCCGAAGCTCAATCACTTCATTGTTGTTTATTGGCCTAGAAGACGCTGCTATACTTGACATGGAAGATTGCGAATAATATGTGTTCGCATATGAATCTTGCCCGAATATCTTTCCACGATAATCCCTATTACCCACAGCATCAAGATACGTCTGAGTGTTATCTACAGGTTGTTCCTCCTAAGATTGTTGCTTAATGGTTTGTTGTATTTGTTCTTATTAGGAAGCAATGTTTACATTAGTAAGGGATTATTATTAAGAAATTATAATAATGCATTAATTTCGCATACATTCAG
>JANZLD010000008.1:22360027-22377503 GCA_026413575.1 Erythroxylum carthagenense | reverse complement strand
GGGGAAGGTTGGGGTTGAGTTTAACCCTAAACGAAAACAACATCATTTGGTATTAAACCAAACGATGTCATTTTCTATTTATTTAAAATAATTAAGCTGAAGCTAATGACGGAGTAGCCTGACCGTTGGAAAATCACCGATGAAATACATTACCGTCGGTAAACCCCGACGCTTGATTATTGAACCAAGCATTTATGCGTAAATTTATCAACGAAATGGCTATACTGTTGGAAATTTCCCAACGGAACATAGATCCGTCGTAGCCACTGTAAGACATAAAAAAATGCAACAAAATATTGAATGTAATATAGTTATAATTAACTTTGCAAATTTGTGTTTTAATATTTAGTTAGTTTGTTCTTAATCTAATGATCAAAGGAACTTCAATTTTGTATAACTATGTTACTTTTATCCTTACCAACTCATTCACTACCAACAAGAAATCCTCACAACTAAATAATAGAATTGGAGACACAACATACACAGAGCAACTCAATAAGTATTTTGGGCTTAGGTCGAAAATAGAGGATCACAACATACAATAAACATAAACAAAAAAACAAACAAAAAAGTCTTATGCAGATCAGATCTACAAGTCGACCGATTGGCAATGACGCGAGGATGCGGGACTACATCTCCGTCAAACACAACTCATAGGATGACGGCCACCTCCTACCGGATGAGTCAAGTTAAACACCGATGGCGCTTGCAACCGTTCCTCCTCTTCTGCCACCGCTGGGGGCCTTATCCGGGACAACACAGGCAATTCGCTTGGAGGCTTTGTCCAGAATCTCGGCTAGTGTTTTCTGGTGTCAGCAGAGTTCTGGGGAGTGTATACTGGACTCATGCTGACGTGGAACTTAGGCTATCGACGGCTCGAACTTGAAGTAGACTTGGAAGTGGCACTTAGCCTTCTCTCCTCCTCGACAAGACGATCCAAGACCCACAATCCCATCATTACAGGGATCAATGAATTGTTCATGAGGAACTGGATTGTGGTGCACCAGCATATCTACCGCGAGAGCAACAGATGTGTTGACTAGTTAGCGTCCTATGCCAAGCATTTTGTGAGAGGAACCACTTCTTTTGACACTACACCCATTGGGTGCCATGTACTCCTCTTGGAGAATCAGTCGGGACTCTATTTCCTTAGACTCATCATGTAATTTGTCTTTTCCCTATTAATAAAAAAAAAAAAGTCATCAAAGGAATAAGGAATAAGTGACCAAAATATATAATAAATATAAACTAAAAGTCAGTCAAAAGAATGGACCTACCACAATGTATTGTCCTTGTGTTGTTTGCCAGAAATTTGATGACAGGAACGTGCTGTTGTAATTGAGCCTACTGTTGCTGTGAATGAACTTTCAGAAGAGTGAGCGAGATTTCTGCAAACATTTGAACGAAGTGAGAGTTAGGGATTTAGGGATTTCTACAAACATTTGAAGTTAAGGATTTAAGGATTTTGTGTAATCTACAAAAGTTTGAAGTTAGGGATTTTGAATGAAAAAATGGTGAGTTTTGAATACTTGAGCCCAGTTTTATTTTAAATACATGAAGCTACGTGGGCAAGTGTTGGTCTCACAGATGTGCATAAAACTAAAAAAAAGGCATAGTGACTGTATGATGTGGCATTTAACTAACGGAGAGTAACTTCTATAAAAATTTTCGTTCTCAGACGGTTTGTTTTGAATGTTTTGTAAACATTAGAGTTTAAATTGAACACTCCGAAGCATTTGGTTTTCACTTGTATTCCGATGCAAACGTCAAGATTTAACATACAATTTTAGCCCTATCTTATGTTTTGTTTTTCCTAGCCCAAAAGATGAATATGAAGTGCTTTGCTTGTCATTACTGTTTGGTGATTTTAGTGATAATTAAGCACTGTGTCTGTATAAGAGACATGATTAGCTATCTGGAAAGTGCTTTCTAATATCAGTCAGCATTTTGAATTGACAGATGATAAAGGCAGGAGTATGTTGTATGCAAAATAAGTAAATGAGACATGATTGTCTATCTAAATCGTAAACATCTAATGAAAAATTCATAATACATTTATATATGCACACGCACTTTCATGAATTTTTATACCTGGGCTCACGTTGGTACACCATAAAATTATCACAACGGAGAGAATTTGTCATGCATTGTCCCACCCACCAATATAGATTTGGAGAAAATGGAGTTTTCTTCCTTTATTGGCCCAGAAAAAGAGAAAATTGATGAGAAATCATAGGTGTAACAGAAGGCAAAAGGATTGGAAAGTGAAAAACCTGTACATGCTACAGATTGTAGTTCCACACTCAAAATTAGCACCAAAAAAAAAAAAGAAGAAGATAAAACAAGCAAATCGTGTTGGTGTGTCATCCATTAGCCTTACATATCAGACCATAGAAATTTTCTTCCAGCCAGAGGACAGCATTCGTAACAACCTCCTCCTAGATATGAGCATGCTAAGTTTTCAGCTCAACAACATCCTCTCCCTTGGATTCAGTTTCAGGAAGCTTTGACTGTGAGCATTGTCCATTTGCTGAGGCATTGGACTTGATGGGTTTCTTAAACTGCACCAAGATCATTGTCATGTTGTCACATCCCTCCCCACTTGCTGTTGACGGCGCCAGGCACCTATCAAGTACTCTCTCACACACCACAGAAAGCTTGCTTTCCTGCATTTTTTTGAGAATGTTGGGACTTTGAAAATGTATAGTTGCGTAGAGTTCAACCATTTCTATCAACATCCCACTAAAAAGTTAAAATTGCACATACCGTGCTTAGTTGTTCATGAATGTAATCTACTAGTTGCTGACTAGACATGCAATCCCTGAAACAATCAACAACAGTAGCAATCCAATTTCAGCAACAGAGGACTTCACAATATCTTAAACGAGAGGATATTATCATTGCAGATTGTCCATACATTCATATCTCTTCAGATAGTAGCTGCAAATGTATTGCAAACAGTTATAAGAGATATGAAGATTGTTTCTGAAACTACTAATGTTGCCTACATATATAATACGCTTCACTTGGAGAAACCATGATAGCTTACTTATTCTACTAAAGCCTTTCCTTCATAATAATCTCTTTGGAAGATGATCCGAATATACTTTCTTCCATGGCAAATACATTAAGGATATAAAAATTTCTGAACACAGTGCAGTGAACCATATTAAAAAGGGAAGCATTTGATACATACCATATTCCATCGCATGCAAGCACAATAAAATCATCATCATCACAAAGTTCAACCTAATTGAATGAGCAATAAAAGTTATTGACCGGAAAATAAGGGATAATTATCAAGATCTATATATAAGAAAATGATTTGTTCAATTACATAGTGTAAAAAGATGATTTCCGCACCGTGTTAATATCAGGATTTGCTGTTACAATTTGCTTCTCAGCAGGTAAAAACTTGTTCTGCTTGAACTCCATATCTCCTGAGGTACGTGCAAAGGAACTCTAAAGGTTAGAAAACCATGAAGCATTAAAAAGAGTCTGAAGTTCTATCTCTCTCTCCTTCTCGGTGGTGAATGAAAGTTCATATGCAGGTTTCTGCTCTTATAACCTATGAGAGTAGTTACATGAAACAAGTCAAAAAACAAATGCACGGGCATAGACTTGTTCAACTTTTATTGGGGCAGGGACCTAGCTTCCAATTATGGGAAGAAGACACTGCTACTGTTGTATTTTCTGATATCTAGATGCATTGCTGGGGTAAATAATGGATTAGAGTTCAGAATTCTTGTTTCACAACATAGGACAAGAGGGCTAAGATAAACAGTGTCAGACCATGAACAAACTAATTATGAGGACCATAAATGTAATTAAGGAGATCAAATAATCATGTCTACCTATAGCCCTTGCAAGATTTAAACTGCCATTGACCCGTCCTGCATGTATGAAACCACCAGCTTTTAAAATCCTTTCTTTCTCAGCCTCGAGATCAGGTTTATGGTCTCTAGACAGATTATATGCCTGCATCAAGAAAGTCCCTTTAAATCCATTTGAGAAGTGTTTAAGGTTTCTGCATTGTACCATGATAGAACCACAAAAGGTAAATATTTGCATGTGTATGTTCCTGAATGCAATAGTTAGCCTCAAACTAACATTTTAATATCAGTGGTCTCACAAACGGCAAACTAAAGCTGAAGATCATCTAGGCATCATTTTAAACAGATATTAAAGAAGGTAAGTTCTCTCTCTCTCTTTCTCTCTCTCTGTTAAATGAAAAGTACCTGGCCCTTTCGAGATATCACACATCGAGAATCACCAGCATTTGCAACAACAAGTTGGTTGTTTCTTAAAATTGCTACACAAGCAGTTGTGCCAGAAGTTGGTCCGGAAAAGTCAGAGTGAGGACCCTGTTCGGAGTAAACAAGTTACTTATCATTAGCCACAAAGTATTGCCGTAAAGCCATTATGGCTCATTCCTTGTCTCATGAGTAAAAGAAGTTTGAGCAAAAATGTGCAGCAAAAAATTGTAACTATCAACTTAGCTTCAAATTTTTACTTAAATTCAAGTATGCAAATTAAAGCCCAGTGGAAAAAATGAATTGATAGGGTTTAGAACAGAACATGGAAAAAAATGGATTGGATGAAATGCACACCTTATGAAGAGTATGGTTATATAAAATGCTTTAACTAAGATCACATCAATTAATAAAAAATATAACTTAATCGATGAAATTTTTTTATGTCACAACAGAGATGTAAATGTAATGCAATGCTTAATGAAACCCTCCAAGTATACTGAGCCACAAACTTTCAGAAACCTTTTCTCTTTTCAAAGTTGCTTTCTGGAGGAAACTATATCACTGGCAAATAATATTGTGCTTATTATCAAGTGAATGGCCTCAGGAAATTTTTATCACTAGTTTTCACAATGAGTTGCTACATAATCATCATTATGGCTCACTATCAACAGAACTAGTACAGATTTCATTTAAATGCTCATGAGCTCTGATGGGAAGTGGGAACTCACAAGCAGCAAGTAGAAAGAAACCCTAGTAGTTTCTCAAGTCCACAATAATACATCATGACAGGTAACTGCTTGAATTGTCAAAATAATTGTTGATAGAATCAAAATGGAGTTGAAATGAAAAAAAAAAAGTACACTAATACAAGTATAAACACAATCAGATGACAAAAAAATATACGTTTATAAAATACCTCTTCGAAAGGCCAATCATCTGTCGGGCCATTACTCTCGCCATTCCTTGGAGACCATATTAACCCCTCTAACATGCCAGTAAACTTGTTTATTCTATCACCCAGAACAGCTAATTCCCGCCATCCTCTTTGTCCACGCATCATCTCATCCATTCTACATGAACCACAAAAATTCAGACCACGGTCCAAACAGAAGTTATACTTTACAGGATGCATTAAGGACGGATGAGTAATCTTGCTATACATCCAAAATGATAATAGATAGCTATGAAATATAAACAAAAGAACAATGTAAAAATCAAAGACCTTTAGGGAATGATAAGTTTTTTTTTTTTAGATACACCACCTTCGTATTTTTCATTTTTGTCATCAATTAAATTAATGATGTAATTAATAACAGTATTCTGCCTCAAAGTGAAACTGCACGGCAATTAAAAGGAAAATTCTTGATATCTTCTAAGAGAATCATTAAATTTAGAAACAAGCAGTGCATAATATCACATGATCCAAATAAATATAGAACTTTTTAATTGGGTACCTTGATTTTCTTTCTAAATAGGCAGAAATGAGAAGTTCTCCAATCAAATAAATAAGGTAACCTGAAAAAAGCTTTCTGAACAGAAGTTCCTATATCTCCAGCTGAATAAGCTTCATTCTTAAGAACCTGTCGATGAAGAAACTTTGCACAGAACTTTGAAACTACTTTACCTGTAAGTTTACAAGAATATGATGAGCTGTGAAAATTGCAAGTGACACTTCTTACTAATGAGAGATAGCTATCTAAGAGTTTCTGGACAAACTTTTTGACTCGATGAAAATTAATTTTCTCTATACAATGCTCAAGTAAGCGTCAATGTCGGATAAATTAGGATAAAAAATGTTTTCTGTGTTTTAGATGGAAAAAATAACTTTATAAACTCCCAGCTCCCAAAAGTCGCTGCTCATTACAGTCTTTTCACGTCAAAAATACTAGGACTAAGGAATCACCAATTACAGAACCAAAAAGAAAGTATCTCTATATATAAGAGAGGTGGGATATGTAAAACAAGGCTCCATTGTCAATTTTATCAGCTACCCTCCAAATAAGATAGAGACAAGAAGGCTCCTGTTTTTGTTTTGTATTGCTAAGTTCTGATATATTTTCATTATCCCACAGTGGAGACAAAAGTGGACCCATCACTTGATTAAAAATTTAAAACTATATATATCATAGTTACTGTTTATATTCTTTCGGTATAAACGTAGATTTGTTTTGGTACTCAGAAACTAATTCTTCTATAACTATTATCGCTAAATGATTATACATACTAATTTTAGTGTCTTGGTTGTTACTGAATATCTAAATTACCTTTTTTGGTCAATTATAGCCAAGAATTGTGTTAAAAAAAATTCCTCATAGCTTCCAGTGATATCCGTTTAGATTACCTCTGCTTGCACCCTAGAATCTGAAAATATTTGATACCGTGTGAAAATTATAAACACTCTTAGAAATAAATTGAAATCTATCTCAGTTTTTATGATATTTATCATTTGTTATTTTCATAAAAGGTTTTTAAGTTAACCAAATTATTAAGCAATTGTTGATATTAGTCCACTAAATTAAATTTCTGGACCCGCATCTGTTCCATATAAGTGTGTGCATTTATATGGTCATTACAAAAAAAGGGGTGATCCAAGATTGGTTGGAAAGAATGAAAAGTTTAGATTATCAACAGTTGAAAAAAAGCAACTAAATTTCATAGTTCATACAAGGCTCAGTAGCTGAATATGTAAAGTGGAATATCAAGAAGACCATATATTTTCATTATAAACTCCAGACCACCTACTTGAATGTGTTACCCAACGTAAGTTCATATATCAACAAACAAACTACAATTGCTTTTCGGTCAACGACCCAGTCACAAATGATTCCAGACTAAACTGAGTTCACTTTGACATTACTCACTTTAAAGACGTGCAAGGTTTGGAAATGCAGACAGGATTGGGTGGTTGGACCATAAAATCAGGTGACTAACTGATGAAGTCAACCTTACCTTCATTTTTGTTTCTAAAAGCCAGTCCTTTCAACAGATATAGGAGATCTACCTGATTAAGTTATAAACACAAGAAAAACTAGTGCAATGATCAGGAATTGCTGCTTTGGACTGAAATCAGGAATTCGAGCCTTACATGCCTATTTATTCTTAAATAGGGGTAGAAGACTATATAGAATAGTGGAAGAGAGATTTGAACCAGAATGTACAAGAAAGAATAATGCAGTTGATCACAGGAGCCAAGCTCATTTCCACAGGTGTCTCATAGCCACTTTCATCTTAGTGAAACTAACATTGTCTAAAAACTTATAGAAACTATTGGATCATTTAGTCAGCTAACATAGCAAAAGAGTTAAGGATCTCATAATTGTAGCTCAGTCCACTATAAGTACCTGAGACATCAAACTCTTACCTCCATGGCCATCATAAACACCAAAGAATGATGTTGTATCATCCAAATCAGTTAGTGCTGCATGCTGAGTAATAAAGGTTAGTTTGTCAGTACACAGAAATAAATATGTCCCAAGGCACTAAAATAGAAGGCATGAAAAGAAGTGTCATCCTTGGAGAATCTCCATAATAAAATGAGAATTTGTAGTAGTAAGACTGTATTGCAAGAGCTTTCTCAATAAACAGAACTTGAAAGCATGCACACTTTTTCACGCACTTCAACCACTGGTGTTTCTATATCTTTAAAAGCCGTCCCAAAATTTCCAACTTATGATAACACAAAGAGTAACAAATGATTCAAATCACATGGCATAGATGTAACAGACCATGTCCTTTAGTTGTTAAATTCCTAAGAAATCATTGTAGGGATCAATCTATTAACAATTAACGACTATGGAAAATGGGAGTAAACTGTCCTATTGATTAAGGTAACCTTAAAACTTTCCCTTGGCAACAGATTATTGTTATGCAAGATAGCCTCAGTCCCAAACTACTTAAGTTGGAATTGAAATCCTTTTCCTCCATTTCTGTGCTTTGGACAAGGGTGGTGATAGTCAAAACTAACTAACTCATCATATTAATAGTTGCAGAGATAGAGGAAAAAAGCTAGCTTTATCATAGTGAGAGGACAAGTTATATCATACAACCCTGTGTATCTAATTTCCAAACAATGTCCTTATCATAATTGAGAATCCAACAAATAATACACCAACACTGATACTAAGAAAGTTAAATGTACAATGACTTAATTGCTTACAACATTCAAAGATATCAAGAGTAGAACTAATTACTCACTGCGTCTTCCATGGATGCACGCCAACCTTGCATAGAAGACAAACCAAATCTTAGCCTATCATTCTCACCATCCTCTGAAAATTTCTCAGTTTTCGGAGAGCTGAGGTATATGCCCATTTCTATCTGAAACAGAAGAGAAATGCCCAGCAGAAAATCAGAGTAATTCACAACAAAGGACTCCAACAAGCTCTTATAACAGAAGTAACATATCAAATCCAAAAGCACTACTATCCACAACCAGCTTGACCATGATAACATTAGTGTTTGATGCAAATAAGCTGGCATCATCTCAGCGAAACAAAAATATGGTCTTACTAGTTGAACTTCTTAACGCTTGTCAATCGGGAGAAACTAAAAACAGTTTGTTATACCTCATTTTAATTCAGATTAATAACATTCCAGTCATCAGGAAACCATATGAACAATTTGATGTGAAGATGAAATGATCAGAAGAAATAAGAGGAGTTAATCATACACAAAGCATCACTGCTATGGATAGAAAGAACTAGTAATCAAGATTCATAAACTTACTTGTGGAGTAAGTACAGAAATAAGGAAAGAGCATAAAATGATACAAGTGAAGACAGATAGGAGAAGAGTGGGGTGAGGGGGGCGCAGAGGCAGTAATATCAGAATATTGCATAGACTCAAGATGCCTGAATCAAGACAGGCATCCAAAAGAACCGTAGGGAAGATTTTATAAGGCAACAAACAGGAAAGGCATCAGATGCAACTTTGGAAAGGTCACCATAAGTTTTGCATTACCATAACAAGCCCGTTAAGATAAAATTGGCAAGCATTTCTACAGACGACACTTGCAAAGGAGAGAGTTATTAGCTTATATATCCTATGGCAAGAAATTTAACATCAGATTTACCCTACCCAAGCAAAACTCTCAAAGGTTCAATTTTCCTACATGCTTTCTTTAGATGACCAACTATGTGCGGCCGCCCAATTGGGCCACAGGTAATCTCAGAATATTACATAGAGTCAAGATGCCTGAATCAAGACAGGCATCCAAAAGAGCAGTAGGGAAGATATTATAAGGCAAGAGACAGGAAGCGCATCAGATGCAACTTTGGAAAGGTCATCATAAGTTTTACATTACCACAAGAAGCCCGTTAAGATAAAATTGGGCTAGCATTTCTACAGACGACACTTGCAAAGGAGCGAGTTATTAGCTTAAATATCCTATGGCAAGAAATTTAACATCAGATTTACCCGACCGAAGCAAAATTGTCAAAGCTTCAATTTTCCTATATGCTTTCTTTAGATGACCAACAAAAAAAGAGAAACAGGGGAGAAAAAAATTACCTGTGGCCCAATTGGGCGTCCACAAACAGTTGGAAGGTCAGGAGGGAAGAGAGAGAACAAGAACCCGAATGGTCTTTAAACACGAACCGCTTAGGGAAACTAACAAAGACTCCATCAGAACTTGATAAATCCAAGAAGAAAAGGGAAGATTGACTGAGAGAAACAAGGAAGAACCAGAACCAGAACCAGAACCAGATACAGATACTTGAAATGAAGAGAAGTAAAGAGAGAAACTTCGAGGTATGACTCATACAAAGGAGTTGGTCCGATGAATCATGCTAAAGGCCTTACCTTTGATCCTTCGTCTATCTAGAATTCTCTCTCTTTCCTTCCCTGCGATGATTGCTTAGAATGGAAACGTGGGTAGGCGGCTCTTGTTTAACTGTTGCAGTTTCTACTGTAAATGTTTTATACGGATCCGAAAACATTTTTAAATTATCTATATATTTACATTAATCTTCACTCAAATCGAATCTTATAGAATATAAATCTCTAATCTTAAATTTTAAACAACTATATATATAAAAAAAAGTTCAAACTTACTACCTTACTTAAATCAGAAAAATCTCTTATCAGTTCACCTGACCCTAGGTTAATAATAAGAGTTCATTTGGCTTAACATTTTTTGTTAAGTAAGAAACCGTTAAGTTAACCATCTTCAGTCATCTATTTTATTGCCGAATAATGGGTCGTTGGCACTAGCAAGTGACCTTGGACGCCAACCGCTTTACTTTACATGTCATTGATCTTTTCTATTTTTATTTTTAAATTCAAGAAAAATTTTATTTTTAAATTTATTTCGAAAACAACTTCTTTATTATATAAAGATAAGACTACGTATTATTATATCTCTTCAAGCTCTATTTTATTGCGAGATTTTGGATTGGATGTAATGATGGTGATGAAAAATTTTGTTTTTAAATTTTTTATTTTAGTTTTCAATTTTTATGAAAAATGATAAAAAGTAATTTTTGTTTTATTTTTTATCTTTTTTCTTGTAGTTTGATTTTTTATCAACTAAATATAAAAATAATTTAATTATTTAAATTAATAACCATATTAATAATCTGCAGATAACTCCATTCAAACTTCTGTCTTCGATAGTAATGTGTATAGATAGATATAAAGCAGATCAATTATTTATGTCGTAGGGTCCAAGTTTAGGCTATTAATTTTGTATGTTTAAGACATGCCAAACATTGCTATCACGCCAACAAATAGTAGGGAATTAGAGCGAGAGACCTTACATGATAATTTTGGTGCATGAACTTAAATTTAGCCATTTTTAATAAATGGACTTATAGATTATGTTTAGGTTTAAATTGACTTTAAATTTAATTATTCTAAATAACATAATATCATTTTATTTAAAAAAAAGTTTAGTCTCAGATAAGATTGAAATTAGACAGTCCAAACTTAAATTTAATTAAAATAATAAATTATTTTATATTTTTAATTTTAAAAAATAAAACAGCCCCTCACGCCTAATCACGTCATGCATAATCACGTCATACACTTAAGCAACAAAGCAATCGTATTAGCAGAACCAAATGGAAAGTTATCAATGACTCTCTAACATCCAATGCTAATAGTCACAAGTCACAGGTCACAACAATCACCCTAATAATTAAACAGGTTGGTATGAGTGGTTCAGCACTCTCATCCCTTAATCAAAGGTCTTAAGTTTAAGTCTTGAGAATGGAGAAATCTGTTTGGCCAACACTTTATCCCTTACGGGCTGACCCAGTGTGAGTAAAAATTAGTCTAAAAATAGATAATTTAAAGGTACCTTCTCACAATTGAGACCCTTCTAAAATATCTCGTATACTAACCAAAAAAAAAAAACAATCACCCTAATTAAGAGCTCCAGCTGCCTTTTTAGGATATGTCAAGATTCTTCCCGACGCCCAGCCATCCACGCTGTCTCAAACACTTTTATTCACAAAAGCAAAGTATATATATTTATGATAAATCAAATTAAAATTTAATGAAAATTGACATTTGATGAAATAAATTTATTAAAGAGAAGTAAGTAGGTCCGGACTAACTGCAGGAAGGATATTTGTTGAGGGTCCACTCTTATAAAAAATAAAATAGGATAAATTTTTAATTTTTATAAAAAACAAAACGTGATCCAGCTCATAATACAGCATATTTAATTCTTCGGTTGATCTCTTTAATAATGAAAATATGATTTAAAATTTTTACATAAAAAATCCTTTTTTACTATTTTTTTAAATCTTAGTTGGCTAATATTATTAACTGGTTGATTTTTAAAAAAGGAAAATAAATTTATAATCCTTGGAGAATGATCATAGTGTCAAAGCATGACATTTCTATTCCAAAATTCGCACAAGTCATTATAATATTGACTTGAAAACTACGGATACAAGACGCTTTCAAAAATGCTAAAGAACACCTAATTCTTAGCTTTCCCCCTAATAATTGTATTAACGACTAACCATGCTTCTAATTGTATTTAAATCCATATCTTAATTCAACAAACGATTACATGATCGCACTTAGGAATAGAACACTATAACCAAATTAAATAATACAAATTAGAACACTTTAACAAAAACAAAATATCTCGTCCATCTCATTAAGCCTCACAACGACTAAAACGGGGCCTAGCAGTGGAGGAAAGCAATCAATGAGGTAGTTGTACAAAGTCAAATGTTGAAATTGTAGCTGGAGTCGATGCATACGGAGCAACCTCTGTTTCTTCTTAAAGTCTCCTCTTAAAAAGTCTATGCATGCGATTCCGTTCAAAACCTCCAAGTCTTCTCAGTGAAGCTTATCGGATAGCAAATGGAGGAGATCGTTTGAATGTACGATCTTTGATATCTAATAAAGGAAAAGCATCAAAAATTTCCAACTTTGACAGGTACATGTACCAGAACTGGTCAAGGGATAAGCTCCTATCTGTCTAAATGATCACACTTGATAAATATCTTTCACGAATACAACATAGTAATGTTTTAAAAATTAGATTAAAAATTAAATGTTTAATTAATATTATATTGTACAAAACATATAAAAATAAAAAATTTTAAACATAATTTAATAATTATCCTTACCTAATATTGTAATTTAACTTAATGGCAAAATTTTTAAGTGAAAATTAATTTTAATATTTTGATTTATAAAAATAAGTTAATTTACAGAAATTAGCTAATTAATTAATAAATCAGCTAATATTTAATAATAACAATTATTAAATAAAATAAATTAAAAAATTAACTGATTTTAAAAATTTTATAAACAAACTATTAATTATTAATAAATAAATAACCACATAAGAACAAGAAAACTATACAAACTCGATCAGATATCGTCTTGCGTCCAGTCCGCAAAAACTATGCAACTTACAAAGCATTAAACAAAAACTTGGTTAGGAGCTCTCTTGGTTTAATTGAGATTACAGGTTCGAACTGTTCTTATGTATGTAACTGTTTAAAACTTGGAGTCAGAGTTTTGCCTCTCACAAGGGACTTACCTGACTTGAGCAGGGATTAATTTGAGAGTAGATGACTTAAATGTACCTTCTCATAATTGAGACTCTCTTGAAACATCTCGTAGGATTTTAAAAAAAGCATTAAACAAGAAAACATCCTTCGTCTCCTTCCGAGTTTTCTGAATCTAACTTCTAAGTCCATACGCCCGCGTCACCACCAGGCTGCTTGCTGGTGACTCCTTTTGTACTCTTATCTCCAAATTCTTATTCCACACTTCATAAAATATAATCTATTAACACATGATTGTTTAATAATATCTACATCAAAAGTTAGAAACATTTTATCTGGTCTTTTAGCTTTTTATATCATTTTGAACATTTTGTAACTTATTAAACAATTGGATTTATATTGGACTGCTATTACATGCAACATTAAAAAATTTTATAAAAAGTCTTATACAATAAAGTTACAATAAAATTTTAAAAAAGTTAAATATAGTTAAAAGAAAAGACAACAAAATTTAAAAAAAGGTACAAAAAAAGTCTTATACATGCAACATCTAAAATTGTTCTTATAGTTTCAGTCACTTATTTGCTAAAAAGTATTTACTAATGTTACATATATATTTTTATAGCTATTTACTAATGTATATTTAAAATATAAATTTTTCTATTTATTAATGAGTATTTATAACATGTCTAGCAAAATTAAATTACCCACTAATTTTTTTAGTAAAATTAAAATACATCAGTCGATATTGTAGGAGAAAAGCAAGACATAGATGTGGATAGTAAGAAAGACTGAGACTCAAAACCCTTCTTCTTTGTCTTCGCTTCCATGTGTCGTGTGGTTCTTTTTTATATATATAACTCCAGGCTCAGGTTTGGCTTGATTACTTGGGACTTATGAGTCATCCACTCAGACTCATAGATAGATAAATCCAGGTTTAATCCTATATAGTCTTAGAGATACCTGCTCTGACGGATGGGCCTTCATCATCAGGAGAATTACATCATCTTAATAAAGACTGCTCCTTGTGGTTCTTTGTTTTTTTTTTTGATAACTTAGGATTCAGACTTAGCTTGACTACCTGGGACCTATGAGTCACCAACTCAGACTCATAGATAGATAAATCCGAGTTTGATCCTAGATAGTATCTGAGGTACCTGCTCTAACGGATGGGCCTTCATCATCAGGGGAATTACATCACCTTAATAAAAGCTGCTCCTCTCACGGTTCGAATCTATGACCGCTCACAATCCTCTTCCCCTTTTTACTACTAGGCTACAACCGTGGTGTGGTTCTTGACATCATAGGATGTTGTATTATGAAGATTACCAACTCTTCAACCCTAAGCTGTTTCTACCAAACCAACCGCCCTAAATCTCTACCAAATCAAGTTCAAGCTTTGGGTTTTGGGTCGGATAACCTAAGCTCAATTTGAGTTCGATTTGAAGTCTGAATATTTTTCGTTTAAAAGACTAAATTTGACCTAAATTTTGGTTAATTGAAGTCACAACTTGGCTAGGTCAGACCAATGAAAACTATACTATTTTATCATATTTAAACAAATATTCATATTTGAAATAATATTTATCCCATATATTATTTTAGTAACAAATATATACTATTTTTCTCATATTTAAACAAATATTCATATTTGAAATAACATTTATCCCATATAATATTTTAGGAACAAAAACAAATATTACGTGTGACATGTGCTTTACCCACTACAACCTAATAGTTTAGAGGCAACAGTTTACAACAGTCTCCATCCATCTCCAAGGAGAACCTTGCGTATACATTATCTTTTTTCTTCTTCTTTTTTTTTTTAATTTAAATTTTTGGCAATGGTGAATTTATAAGTTAAGGCAGTACCACCAGCGGATTTGAATCAGAACTATGAGTGGTTTATTTACCTAGGTGTTTGCACAACCTGCATACTCTTGTTGTTCTTTGCTTGGCTTCTCGTTCTCTCTGTCTTTGGTTGCTTTCCTGGGATGGCTTGAACTATTGTTAATCTCTCTCACTTCGTTGTACGTTTTCTTCTCCGATTCACAATCTTTCTAGTTTGGGGTTTTGACTTGGGCCCTGTTTTGCCAATTTTACAAGTTCGGTGTGTGCAGGCTTAAAAATTATTTTACTTATTGTTATTATTGCTTCATTGTAGCTGGCAACAATTATCATCCACTGGTTAGTACTTGCTGGTGTATGTTTCTAAGTTGATTTAATGGGATAATAGGGATTGATCTATTACTACATTTTATTCTTTGCTTTAAATCCAAGCTAAGACCATCTCTTCAAGCTCATTCTAATTCGGTGAAGTAAAGTCTAAGTGGGATTTAGGATTCTTAAACAGAGATCTTAGTTTAGATCATTGACTTCCTTCATTTATTATGATCTCGCATCAAAGCTCACTAACTAAAATCTACAATCACAATTGTCATGCTTCCTTATACACAAACACGTGGACGATTTGATTGCTAAAGTTTGGGTGAGCTTCTCCATCTTATTATTATTATTTATACTAATACAAATCCTCTCTTGTCTTGTTGATCTTTTTTTTCTTGACTTATCTTTAGGCATGTCCTTTTTATCTTTTCTTCATAGATTGTGTTCAACCTTCTATAGTTTTTTTTTGTAATCTGGGTCCTTTTAGCTGCTCATTTCTTGTCAAATTCTTCTATTGATTTAGAGCAACTTAATTGTCAAGTCATAGTGTCATCATATTGCTCATGTCGTGATTTGGCTTTTGATAAACATGACATTTCATTTAGGATGATTCTAGTTACCTTGAATTTCCACTTTTACTGCTTGGATTTGTCTAGTGCCCTGCAGTCCATAACACGCTACTCGGGTGCAATCATGATTGAACTTTGGTTTCCTATTAGATGTCATTTATAGGAGGTTTTTAGGTTTATTGGCTTATTAGACTTTATTATAAAGGATGGCAACCTCTTACAACACATTTACATGGTTTATAGCTTATGATCATTCAAGTCCACATGTACATTGCCATTATTCATCTTCCTCCATAACTCGGTTTGGGTTGTTTCCTAAAGTGATTAGCTTTTAATTCATATCGCAATATGACGATTAATTCGTAGAATAAATTTTCAGTTGTGTAATGCATCTAAAATTTGATGGATTAATTTTGTTTTGCTGAACTGAACTTGAATAAACTTCAATAGTTTCAAGACTTATGATTCCCTATTTCAGCTTAACATTATTGCTCTTGTTGGTCCTTTTCTGAATAAAACTCCATAGCGTTAGATCGTTTGGTAGATGCTAATTATTTAATTTAGGTCATCTCCTCATTTAATGGGCATCCGTAATTTTCCAATAAGACCCTACTTTAAGGAATTAAGTCCTTTAGGTGAAGCATATTCTTCCTCTTTTTTGATTTTCTAATCTTTGATTTCAGAAGACAAATCTCGTGTTTTGTCAATAGAATTTTTGTGAATTCTATTTTGATTAATTGTTTTAAGGGATTGAAAATTCTCAATTCTTTTTGTGATTATACTATTATTAATATGCAACTTGAATACAAATAATCAAAGGAAAGAATAATGAGAAAACACGAGAAGATGTAACCGCTATTTTCTAGATCTCTTAAATTAAAAACATTAAAAAGATAGATAGCAATAAAAATAAGAAAAGAAAATAATAAAAGGATTTAAAAAACAATTAAACCATGTAAAGGATGAATTTTGTTATTTATAATAAATATTGAATATTCGTACATAATAATTAGAAGTAGGTAATTGTTATACCTCAAATATTTTTTTAAAAAATTGTGATTAACAATTTTAATTACGACATCAGTTTTTTATATAATTTTATCAATTTTATTAAAAAATTTTGTACTTTAAAATTGTTTTAAGAAACCCTTATGTTTTGTAAGAAACCTAAGCATTTATTTTTGGTCGGGTCGGCCTCAAAGGGCCCGGATCCAATCGATATCACCTATGGGCTGATCGATCCATTTCTACCTTTCACGCCAGACCCAAGCCTGATACACGTCCCCTACAGCCCGTCAGCATGAAAACTTTCCATGTAGAGATAGAACTCTACGTTGAAGACCTAAACCTAGTTGCAGAACCGTATATAAGGTATTATTCTCCCATAACTCAAGTACGCAATCATAACCTAGCTGATTCTCTGCATTCAGCAACCTCACCCTCACCAGAAAACTAACTTGAGCGTCGGAGGGGCTAATCGGGACATAACCCCCGACGTGCCTTCACTGTT
>JANZLD010000008.1:22331660-22350445 GCA_026413575.1 Erythroxylum carthagenense | reverse complement strand
ATAGCATGAAGGAAATTATGATGCGATCATAATACTGAGATTCCTATCATGTGCAATTATGTCAGTATCTAAATTATTCCTAGTCATAGGATTATGTCAGTATCTAAAGATGGAGAACAACATTCAAGTATATGTCAAAACTTGCTTATTTATCAATTAGATAAACCTGAAAAGAAGGAGGCAGGTTTATTGGAGCCCTTGCCTATTCCCGAAAAACCATAGATGTCGGTTTCAATAGACTTCATTGGCGAGTTCCTAAAGGTGGATGACATGACTTCAATTATGGTAGTGGTTGATGGGTTCTCTAAGCATGTGGTCTTTATGCCAACTCCAGCTTCGTGTCTCTCGAATGTTGCTGTAGAGCTTTCTACAAAAATGTGGTGAAGCACTTTGAGGTCCTACAGATATAAAAAACAACTTAGATGCTCAATTTACTAGCCAATTTTAGACGTCTCTCTTCAACATGATGAGTTGGTAATTGAAATTCTCAACTGCAAATCACTCAAAAATAAATAGCCAAACGGAAATGATCAATGACTTATTAGCAGAATACTTTATGTAAGTGTCAGTCAACGAAATTGGTTAAGTTTACTTGATATTGTACAGTTTTGTTATAAATTGAACATATCCTCGGCAATGAAGAAAAGTTGGGACAATAATCATTCATTCCTCTTGAAATAGCTCAACATATGTCATAAGGAAAGTGTACAAAATTATTTTACGGAGGAAAAACAAGACTTGTTAGATGAGATAAGAGATAGTCTTCGTAAATGTTCCAAACGAATGAAGAAATATATTGATCAAAGGAGAAGAACGCTTGATTTTGACAACGAGGGTAAGGTACTTCTCAAACTTACTCCCCAATTTTGGAAGAAGATTAGTAGCAAACAGGTGCATCGAAGGTTGGTGCTAAAGTATAATGGGTCATTCGAGATCCCTGTAAAGGTGAAAAATGTAGCTTATCACCATAAGTTACCCGTTCATTTAAAGGTACATCCTACTTTTCATATAAGTTTCCTTAAACCATATTATGAGGATTCAATACATCGTAAAAGGAGTTAAGTAAAGAGAGCTCCACAGGTAGTAAGGAAACAATTTGATAAGTAAATTGAGAAGATTTTAGATTATCAAATATTGGGCCAACATAAGAAGAATATAAGGATGAAGTTCCTGATTTAATGAAAGAATAAACCACTATAGGAAGCTACTTGGGAGAAAGACACATCCTTGTGGCAATTTGAAGACCAGGAAAACGACTACCTTCAATTTGTTCCGACGAGGGCGTTGGTTTATTTGGTGGGGGTGGTTTGGTAATCTCTTGACATTGCAAGACCCTTTTTTCCAGCCATAGGCGAGCCTTGGCCAATGTCTAGCATGGATTAGGCATGAGGAAGTCATGTCAAAAGAACCAAGGTAACTTAATCAATTAAAGATCAAGCATAGTTTGAGCTGTGGCTAGTTTTGATGATCGTGGGGTTTTGGTAAGCTTGATGGCTAGGATGAGTTGGACTTTCCTAAAACATCTTTGGTAGGACTAAGGACGAAATAGTGCTTGAATGGATCATAGACAAACAGATCAGATCATGAGTGCGCATTGCTCGGGTCACGCAAGAATTGGCTCAAAACTTGGCTAACTTTTACCTTTGGATGAAGATCATGGGTGAAGTGACAAAGTTAGTGGGATGAATCATTAAAGGAGTGGGATGACATGGCAAAGAACATGGATGAGATGTCTTATAAACCTTTTACACATGTTGCTTTGACTTAAGAGTGAGATAGTGGTAAGTTATATAAACCACCCACTAAAGTAGTGTCTAAAGTAGTTAGGGATGTCAACCACCAAGTTAGTAGCTTAGTGGCCTTAAGACCACTTTCTTGTATTCCTGCCCAAAAACTCTCCTTAAGCTTATAAATAGCCTATTTGAGCAAGGCTTCATTCATTATAAAGAGCTTGGAGCTTTGTATTCTTTGTATCAATTGTGAGTAATATAAAAGTTGACAATTTTGTTATAAAGCTGTGTGCATCTTTCTCTTGTTATTGTTGTCCATTCTATTGTGTTAGCTTAGTGAATTTTGTGAGTTTACTTTGCCTTTATGGGAAACACTTAAAACATGAGTAATATCGTAAGGTTGAGTTGAATTGTGAGAGTTTAAATATTGTACTTAGACTTTGGCACATTTTGTGAGTGAACTTGGAGTTCTTTGCAAAGTCTTTGTAATAACAACAATCGTACATGCCTGGTGAGGAAGTTGAGACAAAAGCATGATGGGGGAAACTTGCGATTAGTTTATGGTATGCGGAATTGATGTGCATTATTAATGATAGTGAAAAATGACTTTTTTCATAGGCAAAATTAAGTAGAACTAAGTTTATGTGTGAATTGAAACAATTCAATTCAAACACGTACAAGGATTAATTTTTAAGATGATTCAAAATATTTGTTAACTATTATTTTATAATAAGAGGGCGAGTCTTCAAGTAATTGATAAAGTTGCTCTTTTATGATTAGGAAGTTACGAGTTTAAGTTACAAAAACAGTCTCTCTGTATATACAATTGATGACCCTCTTCTGATTCTCTCAAAATAGAAAATCTTGTGCACTGAAACAATCTTTTTAATAATTTTATGATAACTAAATAGGAAAAAAACACATACAGAGATATGATACGAAAGTGGGTTAAACACATAAAGCACTAAGTAATAATATAGAAAGTGGAGAGAAAAAAACTTATAAAGATCATTTTCTCCATGGTCTAAAGTTGTTTATGTGCTTTGTTGATTTTTAAGTTCTTACAGAGTTTTTTGTTATCTAATAAACTAAAAGTACGTGAGAGTTTTGAGTTGGTAGTTTTAGTTTTGAATTATGTTATGTATTGTAAATTAGTCATTAAGGCTCAGTGTTTTGTTGTCAAGCTTCTCCTGTACTTTGTAAACTTTGTTAGTAGATTTCAGGGGAGTTTCACATACCCTTGAACTTCCCTATCATTCACACTCCACAAGACCACGTGGAACATTACATTCCACTAGCGAAAGACAAGACCACCAACTTCCACCTCCAAGTCCTTGTAAAATATAAACTTCCCTCAACTTTCAAGACACCTCCAATGGCTTCCCTTCACTTCTCAAGTGTTTTTTATTCGCCTGTACAGTACCTTACACGGATCAAGACTAATCCCAAATTCTCCTTTTCGCGCTCTTCCATAGCTTTCCGTGTCCCCTCGATTTGGCCCTCATCGTCAGCTGGTTTCTCTCAACAATCGCCTAGCTTTTCGGGGTTTCTCTCAAAGTCTCGTTCTTTTGGAGTGTTTGCGAGAGCTACCACCGACAAAACTATATATGACTTCACTGTCAAGGTATGCTTTGTTTCTTTTGTGGGATTTATAGTTTTCATTTCATTGCTCATCCCCTACCATTCGTCTGTTTTGGTCCTAAATATGTTCATAGTTGAGAAACTCAATTTCATTAATCAGCAGACAACCACATACAACATTCGTCTCGAGCTTTTGAATCGTATGTATAATGTTTATGGGCGATTTTTGGGTTTCAGCTCTTGTGTGATATATCTGCTAGATCTCAAAATTGCACGAGATATAATGTTTGGAGTCATTAATTTATCAACTTCTGTAGGATATCGATGGGAAGGATACACCTCTTAACAAATTTAAGGGAAAAGTTCTCTTGATTGTCAACGTTGCTTCAAGATGGTATGTTCCCGTTACTAGAAATCTTCAATATTGTAACTTATATTTCCATCGAGATGTTCTTAACGAAATGTTTTGTTCTGTATCCAGTGGGTTGACATCTTCAAATTACAGTGAATTGTCACAACTGTATGAGAAATATAAAACTCAAGGTAATCAAGGTTTAGTTGCTTTGATCTTCTTGTGTCAGCACTATCAATACACTGCATTGTACTTTTTGTGAAGGAAAGGTAAGGACCTTGTTTCCCTCCTTGGTTTGGTATGTTGTACTTCCAAATTAAAAGGAAAATTTTTGAGAAATGTTTAAATATATACTTGATTTTTTATTATTGAAGTTGGACTAAGTTCAAGAATGAGTTAATATGTATCCAGTTCTTTGGATGTGTTTAGCGAGCAGTCTGATTCGAGTTGAACACCTGTAATGCCTATGATTAATCCAAGACTATTTAAATTGTAATCTTTCTAAATAATGCATGCTTCTGTTCATTTAAATGCAATTGGCACATCAGGATGATTTCAAGATTGTATGTTGCATCTGTTTTTGAGGCTTGCAGAATCTGGCTCAGTTTATTGAAGCAATTCACGTTGCTTGCTAACGAATTTACAAGTCTTAAAACATGGTGAATGAAATTTGTTGTGGGAATTGACGGTCCAAAATCCATTCCAGGTTTTGAAGTTCTGGCATTCCCTTGCAATCAGTTTGGAGGACAAGAGCCGGGATCAAATACCGAGATTAAAAACTTTGCCTGTACAAGGTTCAAAACTGATTTCCCTATATTTGACAAGGTATGTCTACTTAACCTTGTGGAGTTTTAGATGTGTAGGAGGAAACAATTTTTGAAACGTACTTGGTGATTTTACACAACAGGTTGATGTGAATGGACCAAGCACAGCTCCTGTATACCAGTTTCTGAAGTCAAGTGCGGGAGGATTCTTAGGTGATCTGATCAAGTGGAACTTTGAGAAGTTCTTGGTGGATAAGAATGGCAAGGTTGTGGAGAGATATCCACCAACAACCTCACCTTTCCAGATTGAGGTAAATATATAAGTTCAATCAAACATAGCAATAATAATTTCTAAACTAATAATTCTGGCATTACTACAGTAATGTTCTTCAGCTAACACAGAAACGAATAGCTAGAGATGGCATTGTGGATGATTTGTTTTGCTTTTCTACTCTTCTTGCAGAGGGACATCAAGAAGCTCCTTGCAGCATGAATTTGATGTCGAGTTACATATGCGCTGTGCCAATGTTAGAACAGATAAGACAACATTTGTAAATTTGTGCATCAGGCCTAACATGTACACAAGCCACCACTTATGTTATAGGGGTTTTGCTTACTTTGTTTTCAGCGGGGAAAACGAGGACATGTTCCTCATTGAGAGTTGTATTTAAAACAAAAATCTATTTAGCTGTGTAAAACTGTACTTATTAAAATACCATAAACCAGAAAGTGGGCATGATTTAGAAACGATAAATGTATTAAATAGAAGAAAGTGGGTGTCCCTTTTAAAGCATTAAAGTTGGGTGTCCCTCTTAAAGCATTAAAGTTGGGTCAGGATGGAGCCAAGAATTTAAAATAGGAGGGCTCAAATATTTAAGTTTTAAATCTTGGAGGCTCAGTATACCATTAAACTCTAAATAATTCTGCCCTTATATATATATTAATTAATTAAAATTAAAATATTTAATTTTTATAAATTTTAGAGGCTCAGTGTACTACTGGGTTCCCGTTAGCTCCGTCACTGAGTTGGGTGTCCCTTTTAAAGCATTCCGACTGTTCACTTTTTTCACATGACTCTCACTCAGCTGCTATTATTTAATCTTACCTATTTCTCCTTATGGTATCTCAATTAAGTATTTTATATTTATAATTATTAAAAATATTATTATTTTTACTTATTCTCGTAAATACTCCTAGTCATCATCATCACACCTAGTCTTGCGAAAAATATATTCTTGACATTGTCATTCTATTAGACATATTTGCTTATAAGTATCACAATCATTATAAACACACATACAAAAACAAATGCATTCTTGACATTGTCATTCTATTAGACATATTTGCTTATAAGTATCACAATCATTATAAACACACATACAAAAACAAATGCATGCATATAAATACATACACAATAACTAAGAATGAAATGACAATGCATTTCCTCAAATAAATATTATGCATAAAATGTCAGTTATGCTAAAAAAATAATATACTAAACATCAAAATTACTCATCCCATGTATTATAGGATGTGATCATCTTAATAACACTCAATGGTAAAACACTGTTTCGACACTTACTCGTATACTCCACTGAGAAATACAACAACACTGCCAAATAAGATGGTTGTTGTTAGCGAGCATTCATTACCCTCATCAACAATTCCTCCCCTGAAGGCAGCAACGTTATGTGAATTGTTCAAACAATTTGTTCTTGATGAGTAAAGTTATCACTAATCATAGCATTGATAGTTGACGCATGAGTCGCGATAAGTCTTGTCTAGGTTGTATTGATAATCTTCCAACAGCCTCACCAGTCACCACGCTAATCATTCGTTGTTGATGTGGATATCCTCCATCACCCTTCCATTAAAGCATTGAAGATAGATCATCATAAATAATGTTCAATTAAACTCATTACATGAACAAGATAATCATCAAATAATACATTACTTGAAACTATACCCAAGAAAAAACTAATTATACGGCTCTGGTATGCGGAGCCCGAGCCCGAACCGGGTCTAATTATATTTTAGATATAATTGATAGAAAAATTATATCTAAAATAATAATCCCATAAGCCTAATTAAGTTAGCAATATTAAATAGAATAAAAAGGAAAGTGAGTAAAACTAGAATAAAAGTAACATTGCTTTTGAATATTTATGTTCCTGATAAATTATCCCGTGCATTCTTATCTGTCTTATTTATTATTTTGTCTTCTAAACTTGCATCTCATACTTAAGGATTTTTTTAAGTCTTTATGTCATATTTATCTTTAGATCTATCAAAAATAACCTTTTTATTTTGGATAAATAAGATAACGTATTATAAGACTTTTTCAGGCTCCGCATTAAATTAGGTATGATGAGGATGATAAATTATCTCATTTCACTTTTGAACATTTGTGCTTCAAATGATTTGTTTCACTCCACTCAACAATTGCCCAATCTAGAAGACAATTATTTCGCTTATGCGAATTATCTCACTCTATTGAGACTTTAAGGGCATAGTTATCTCATCTAGTTTGTCCAGTCAAACAACTCTTGCGTTCTAATTGCGTTGTTTCATTTTACTAAGAATTACTATACTTTTATCAGCTGCATCATTCTTTGACATTCCTACTCCATGTGAGTTGTCTCGCACTACGAGGACATTTTTCTCATTTCAAGAATGCAATTTTTACACTTGACTAATTGCATCACTTGTGGACATTTGTATTCCATTACCTCACCTATTTAGACTCTAGCAACATTGCTCTTTCAGCACTTATATTCTAGACGAGTTGTCTTACTCCATTAACATAATTTTCTCATTTTGAAGGTACAATCATCTAATTTAAGTAGACCAATTACGTCATTCAATATCTAACAACTAAAGGAAAGTTTGAACGTGTATGCAAAATGTTTTGACTTACAAAAAGCAATCGATGAGGGTTGCTACATGAGCTAGACATCGACATTATTGAAGCCATTGCAGAAAATACTGCATGGAGATGTAAACTTGGTACATCTTTGCTTAAGCTTGGGGCTACAATGTTCATTCAGTTTGCCTGCTTCTGCAGGTTCTTAACTTAAACAGCCTTGCACATAGTCAAGTCTCATTCTATCATATGTACATAATCGCCTTTATGTTATAGTATGTACAAAGACTAAGTTGATCCTCTTCGCTGCAAAACTTCAGGACAAAGGCTGTTTTCAGTTTACAACTCTTCCTTGCAAAATCTGCCTGTACACCAAATCCATATCTCATCTCGAAATTGATGGTAACTTAAACATGAAACATCAAAGGAAAATCACGCTTTAAAATCATGAGCATTGTTGAGGACGAAGTTTTCTTAGTAGCCACTTCTTCCGCAATGAGGCATCCAATGCCAAAAATGTCTTCGCCTTTTTCTCATCTTCCAAAAGATCACAAGCATCCAGTAAAAGATCATCATCTATGTCTGGTAGAGCTTGCAGTGCCCCAATTGTGCTTTCTAACACCACTCCATTCCCATTTACAAAAGTTGTAACTGCTTCTGCGATTCCAGGAACAGATCTTTGCATCTCCAGACCTATTTTCTGCAACTTACTATGGCATTTAGTGGCTGATGGTGCCATCGTAGGCCGCTTTCTATGTTGATCAGATATTATACCATCCTCAACTGAAATATTTACATCTCTAGGTAATCTATCCGCCTCCACTTCCAAGACAATGTTATTATTTCCGTTTCTTTTAATTTGGCACAAACTGGAATAACTACCCAAGACTTTATTTCTATATGCAATGGCATCTGGATGTTCCTGCAATATTTTAGATACAGGACCAAGGGAAATATACCGATGAGTTATTTCTAATTGCAGTAACTCCTAATGCAGAAAGGGTAGGAGTCATTTCCCTCAGTAGATAATAATGCAACATAAAGAAAATTGTGAAAGGATAGGAGAAATTATATCCAAGAAAATAAGAAATTTACCTCAATAAAAGCATCCCATACAGCATCATCAGCCCTTACAATCTGTTGAGTTGCATCCCATTCAAATCCATGGTAACTTAGTAGAGTACTAATGTCATCACATTCTTTCATCAAGGTCGTGTAGCGTTTTTCTAAACAGTGTTTGTCACATTTAATTCCAAATTTTTCATTTAATGATTGAACCATGTGCACCCATGCTTGCTCACTGATTGTTTTTTCAACAATACCTCCTTTGCACACCTGTTCTAACATAAGATCAATAAAATAGCGGTCCATTGCAGGTAGCCAATCTAGATCTGAAGGGTTTTCTGGCCAATCACTTCCAAACAATACAATTGAAGACTCCCCTGCATCTCCGGAGTGAATAAATGAAATATATACATAGACGTGTCAGGAAAGGTCCAAGATCAGGTATAATTAGTTTGTTTTAAAGGAGATAGGTAGCATTTTGCAACAAAGATGCTATGATATAATTGTGTTCCTTTTATCGTTCAAAGGAGTTTGACAGTGCATCTTCTAAAGTCCAATATACAAAGTATTAATTTGTTCGCTGTTCCCTTTTAAACTTCTGCACTTAACAGAAATCTAAACTACCCAATGAGATATCTATGCCTGCAGTTTTTTCAGACCGACTACCAACCTAAGCAGTAAAAAGCTTCAAAGCATATGCGCATCAAAGGGAATCCACAATATACTTCAGCAACAAGTGCTTCCAAACATACTCTCAATTTCAAATCAACAAAAGTATTGGGAGATGTTTACCAGATCGCAAAACTGGTATTTCACCATACAGGCCTACACCCTGTGCCAGGCGGCTGTATCTTCCATCACAAATTTCTTCTCCGAATATGATGCACAATTTCTGGTAGCTTGGTACAGTTTTAACTCTGTATGATCGAGCATCAGGATGTGCCTGCAGCCATAATATAAGCAAAAGTGTATAAAGGTGTTTCAACGATAATGAAGGAGAGCAATCACCTTAGTATAAGCGTCCCAAACATGATCGTCAGCCACTATCATCTCACGTGTCTCATTCCATGAAAACCCACTATTTCCAAGAAGATTATTGATGTCATTGTACAGCCTCCTCATGTGTTTATATCGGTTTTTAAGAACATCTTTGTCATGGTTAGAATGAAATTTGAAATTGAAAGAGGCAACCATGTCACTCCAAGCCTGGCTAATGAATGTCTGCCCCACTTTATTTCCTCGATGCACCTGGTCTAGCAACAAGTCAATAAGGTAACGATCCATTGGTGGCGTCCAATATGTTCTAGTACGATCACCAACAGTAACAATTTGGTTTCCTTTGGCTTCTCCTGCAGCCAGAGAATTATAACTGTAAAAGTTATTCCTTTCATTCATCAGATCATTGGAGACTCATATGTGGATGGTACTGAAGATTGATGATAAGATCTAAAATAATTCATAGCACTACTCATTTCTGTTTCCTAAACATATTTTGTTCACGGTAAGCATTGATGGACATATAGAGACATGATGGATTGAAGAATGCCTTAACTTCTCACGTTTTCAAAGCAAACTATATACTTGCAGCCCCCCCTTTCAGGTTTCTACACCTAAAGCAACTACATCTCCTCTGGAATACTCATGAGATTCTAGACATTCTAAAAGGTATAACAGGAATTCAGATATCTCAAAACATTTGAAGCAACGACAGGAAAGTAAGGTGATTCAACTTGAATAAATAAGTTGTAGCTTACCATCCTTCATTCTTGAAATGTCAGTTTCAAGGTCTTTGCCATGACCTAAATCACTCTGAACACCGTTGTTAGTTGCATTTCCAAAAATAAGGCCCAAATCGTTGAAGCTTGACAATGTCTTCATTCTATATGCTCGTGCATGCGGATGTTTCTACACACCAAGTAATTTACTACTGCTTGAATAGAAATAAAGAGAGGGAACAAAATAAAAATGACCCAACTTTTACAAACCAATTACCTTGATGTAAGCATCCCATACATTATCATCTGCCACAGCCATTTTCTGTGTTTCATCCCATGAAAACCCATCTTGATTTATAATGACTTTCAGGTCGCTATAATACTTTGAGAGTTTATTGTATCGATGTCTCAAAACTCGTTTGCTATGTTGAGGACCAAATTTTGCATTGAAAAGAGCAAGCATATCAGTCCAGGCTTGCTTGTTGAATGTATTATCTATCATATTGCCTCTCCTTACTTGGTCCAGCATAAGCTCAATAAAATGCTGGTCCATAGCAGCATTCCACTCAGTCCTCGGACGATCACTGCTCAACTGGGTAATGCTTCCCATTTCGTCACCTACAAATTAAAGAATAAAACGTGATTAAGATTTGATCCATGACTCTTGAAGGTCAACTTGATACATCATTTATTAAAAATATGCATTTTATTAAAGACAAGAAGCCAATTACATACCCATGTTTAATCCTTGAACATCATCATCAAAGTCCAAATCATGGCTTGATCGGCTATATCTTCCATCTGCAGTGTTATAACCATATATGACACACAAATCATTAAAATTAAGCACAGTTTTGGACTTGTAGGGTCGTGCATCAGGGTGGACCTGCAAGAATCTTAAGTTATTGTCAAGTTATGCAGTCAAAAACTTGTATAGGGTATGACTGAACATAGAAAGTTACAATACCTTCAAGTAAGCATTCCAAGCATCATCGTCTGCAACAATCACATGTCTAGTTTGATCCCAAGAAAATCCACTCTGCGCAAGAATGTTCTTGACATCATGGAATTGCTTCCATAAATTAGTATAACGACCTTTGAGGACATCTTTGTCGTACTGAGAGCCAAATTTAGCATTGAACACTGTGAGCATGTGTGTCCAGGCCTGCTTGTTGAAGGTATGTCCGACCCTGCTTCCCCTGTGCATCTGCTCTAACATAAGATCAATGAAGAAACGCTCCATGGTTGGTGTCCAATAGGTTCTGGAACGATCATTGGTAGTTGGGATTTGGGTACCCATTATTCTTGTAGTTGAATTCAGTTAAAAAGAGACAATCTTGAAAGTGAATAAATAAATAAATGGGAAGAGAAGAGAACACAGAGAGAAGGGAGAAGGGAGAAGAGATTTTGGCGCCTTAACAAAGAGAGAGAGAGAGAGAGAGTGAGTGGTCCAGTGAAGAATTTAACCCTAATCCCGAATAAGACCCCAATCCCAATCAATCACACCCTATTCACTTTCTGTTTGGTTACACCCTATCTCTTTTTCTTTTCTTTTTTTTTTTTCTATAGTCTAATGATATAAAATGATTTCGAGAGCCCACAAACCATTTTTGGGCTAATAGCCCAATCGCATCCTTTGAATTTCTAAGGATATATTGAATAGCATTCAATAAAATTTTAATATAATAATAAAATATAAACTAAAAAGATAAATAAAATAATTTAAATCTAATATAAAATAGGATAAATTATATTTTAAATTTGCAACTTTAATTTTATAATAGTTATCAAAATTATAAAGTATATCAATTAAACCATCTTTTTGTGCACAATTCTTTCTAGAATATTATTATCATGTTATGAATATCGTATAGATATTTGTATCGAATTTGATTATGTCACAGTACTATACTAATATCGGACGTCATTTTGAGTAATACATAAACATGACATCTTAAAATAATATATACAGTATTAAAAAGAAAAGAAATTATACAAAGTCTTAAATTTAAAAGATCAATTAAAAATTAAAACTTATGACTTATGATTATGTAATACAAATATTGTACCAAGATCAAATTATGAACATCATTTTTATTAGTTTTTTAAAAACATTTATAAAACTTTAATGACTACCTAATCTAGTCCAATAATAAGGGTAAAATATATTTAATCTCCCGTGCTCTATCCTTTGGTACGATATGCTCCCTTTCATTTTTAAAATAGACTTATTAGTCCCTTTGATCACCGGTTAAAGGAGTTTTGAGAGTTTTGAATTTAAAAAAACTTTTTTACTCCTGTATTATGTGATATCACCATAACTATATACGTTGCATTTTTGGACATAAATACCCTTTTAGTCTTTTATGGACTAAAATACATTAAACCCCTATATCTTTTTACTTTACTTTATTATCCCTCTATTTCAAAAATAAAAATTATTTTAAGTATGGATTGCATTTTTACCGTTAATAAATAAAAAATGGAAATATTCTAAAAATATTGTAATCTTCACAATTGTACTTCATGACCGTAATTTATGAAAAAAATTAAAGAAAGATAATTTATTTATGATACAAAATTTTAAACAAGAAATAATTAGCAGTAATAAAATAAAATATCACCACTTTTTATGTTTAACTACAAATACAAAATATAAAAACTGATGGGTAATGGATAGGAATGGTAAATGTGGCCCGGTCCTATTGACTGAGTCACAAGCTGGGCTATGAGTCGAGACAACTTGGCTTCGTCGGGTCACGATCGAAGTCAAGCTGGAATAGTCGTTTTAATTTTTAAAAAACATAAAGTGAGGTCGAGTCAGCTCGACTTACCTGTGATCCATCAGGTTGGGGGCTAGTTTATAGTCCAGTTGCCCATGGATGGGTAGGGCCACGGGCCATGCAACCTTAGGCCTGTCAGGCCATAGATCAATCATCCTGTGGGTCTGGTCGAGCTAGGAGTAGCTCGAGCTCAACTCGACTCATTGTCATTCATAGCAAGGGAATGAGTTAGAAAACTGAAAAAGAGCTTAAAGAAGATAATTTATAGTTTTATAGAGCAAAAGCGAAACATAAAAATGGTGATATGTTATTTAATTAATGTTTTTTAAATTTTGTTTCATTAATAAATTTTGTTTTTTTAATTTTTTTCATAAATTAATGGTAATGAAGTACAATTGTGAAGACAATAGTATTTTTATTAATTTTTATTTATTAACGGTCAAAATTTAATCCAAACTTAAGATATTTTTATTTTTGAAATATTTCTCATAATAAAATAAAGCAAAAAATATAAGGGTTTAATGTATTTTAGTCAACAAAAAATTAAAAAGGTATTTTGTCCAAAAAATACATCATGTATAGTTGTGGTGATGTCGAGGGTAAAAGAATATTTCTGAATTATAAGCTTCTTTGACTAAGGGACAAATGGAGTAATAAGTTCATTTTTAAAATAGAGGGGGCATAATATACCAAGACATAAACCATAAGGAGTTAAATGTATTTTAGCCTAATTTAAGTAGTGGTATTCAATGAGCGCATTAATTCCTTTTCCCTTAGTTTCATTATCTTGGTTAATTAATGACTAATTTTTGAGTAGTTTTCATATCAAACAATTATGTGGTTTGAGATGAACTCACATTGTCCCTAATCTTATCAAATTAATTTTTACTTTAATTTATTTATGTCAACTAATAATTTTTTATTTTTACGTATTTTTCAGACCATCCAATCTAGTCCATTTATTATAAAATTAGTATTTAAGGATTGCATTAGCTATTTTTCTTTTAGTTGCTTTCTGGTAATTTATTACTAATGGATTTCAAACTAGTTTTTGAACCAAATCACTATACAAATTAGGCTATACTTAGTTCAATCATTTAGAGGGTGCTTGGTTAGTTAGTATGAAAAGAAAGGAACGAGTAAGGAATTAAAAAAGATAGCTGGTAATATATTATGATTAAAATAATAATATTTTTATATCCTCTTTGGGGGCAATACTCTATATCTCCCAATATAGTAAGGAATTGATCCATTTTCATTTCTTACTATATTCATTATAATTTCTATCACCATTCTTCCAAGTGAAATAAGCACGATCTTAATCTACTATAATTCTCTAAACAGTGGTATTTACTCATTGCATGAGTCTTTTTGTTTTTTTTTTTGTTTCACTTGATTAATTATTAACCAATTTTTAAGAAGTCTTTAGATATTACCACTTTATGCTTGGAGTTGAATTGAACTCAGCCTTTAGTCCAATTGTTTCCTTTTCTTTTAATTGATTTCTCTTAATTAATTATTGACTAATTTTTAACAAGTCTTGGACAAAATTATTATGCTATAAGGAGTGAACTCAATCTAACCATCCAGTCTAGTCTAGTTTTTTGGATATTAGTATTTAGTAACTGCATTGATTATTTTTCATTTAGTTGCTTTTTCTTGGTTAATTACTACCTAAACTTTTGGCTAGTTTATGGACCAAATCACTTTGAAATTCATGTTGTACTAGTTTGATCACCTAATCTAGTCTAATTCTCTTAATAGAAGTGTTATGTGGTAGCAGAAAATCTTTTTATTTTGGTTTCTTGTCTCAGTTGACTATTGATTGATTTTTAAGTAATTTCCAAACCAAACAAATGTGTGTCAACAAGATTGTACCAAAGTTATGAATATCGTACCGAGCTTAGTATCAGATTGAGTTCTGGAATGGAACTGCACCGGTACCGGTCAGTACCAGATACCGTTTCGAGTAATTTTTTAAATTTATGAAATAGTCCCTAAAATTTTTAAAATTTGCAAAATAGTTCATTGGTATATTGTACAGTGGCATTGTATACTTTACTAGTTTACTATTTACATCAATCATGCTTTCAAAAATCTTAATAATAAATAATAATGAGAATTAATATGAAATAACAATAATTTTTAAATATTTTACATATAAATAATAACCACAATTAATATAGACAAACAATTATCATTATACAATTATAAAACTAAAAATAATACAAAGTATTTAAAATATTACAATAATACAGTTTCATCATTTTAATAAATAATATTACATCAAAAAATTCAAAACATCCAATAAAAAGAACAATAAATATCCTTAATCAATTTACAAAAAGAGTTGAAGACGAAGAAACAATCAAGTAGAAGTTAAACTTGAAACAAAAACATTACAGTTACATTATATATATATAGAATTTAACATAAACATCAAATACAAGTAAAATTAAAAGAAAAGGTAAAACAAAAACTTAGAATTCAATCGTCAATAGGAGGGTACCTGCTAGAACTACATTGAACCCAGTGATCATTTGATACAAAATCCTTATCATTGAGTGGATTTTCATCATCATTATCATTCAAATTTAATGCACCAAATGACATGTCAATACTTTCTCATCCAAGATTATCTTCCAAATCTAAATCATTCACGTTAACCAAATTGGGTTCTTCAGAAATCCAATATGCGAAAACATCAATATTATCAATGACAATTGGATCAGTTGAACTACTCGTGATATTAAAACTCCAAGTAAACAATTAAATTTAATTATTAGAAAATTATAAGAAATTATATCAAAATTAATAATGATAATAATGAAAATAACATACCTTTCCTGAAGCTTTAAATTGTAACGAACAAAAACCAAGTCATTCAATCTCTTATACTCCAATCTATTCCTTTTCTTTGAATAGATAAATTTAAATATGCTCTAGTTTCGTTCACACCCAGTTGCACTCACACATTGACTTAAAATTCGAATCGCAACCCTTTTCAATTTTGGAACATTATTTTCGAATTGATCCCATCAAGAAACTGTAAGTTATAAGATAACAAAAGTAGTGTTATAAGCAAAATAAAGTGATAATTAATTTTCAACAAATAAGAAATAGGAAATAAGTAATACCTAGAGAAAGTTTTCCTCTTGGTTTAATAGCAATCGACATTCTAAAATTTCCATAAGATAACTTGTAAAGCTTCATTTGTGAGCTTAAAAGATCTTGCATCGCGTCACGAGGAACAACTGTTGTAATTATGAAAAGCATTCATCTATTAACTTCAGCTTGCTTTGTAAGATTCAGTCTAAAATATACACTAAAATTCAAAAATGCCTCAGCTATAAACAATGGAGAAGAAAGTTGTCTTTCTCTTCTCTCATTAACGATTGAGAGATATGGTGTGTATAAAGAATGCCTATTTTTAGATTACCCTTAATTGCTTCCGTCGCTCTCTCCATAGCATCAAAAATATAATTCATTGTTGGCTTTTCTTTACTATCAGCCAACCGAAGCACTCTAAACAAAGGCACACAAACTTAGATAATAAATTGACATTGCGACCAAAATTCTCTATCTTTCAGTATAATATTACAAACCTCTACTCCAGTATTAGACCTAGCATACTGAGATGCAACCCACTTATCACTTGTAAACATTTGCCTTGACTCATTCTTCATTGAAACAAAAGACTAAAGTGATAAGAAATTTGTTGCAAATCTTGTCACAGCAGGGCGATACAAATTCCTACCATTGGTAAATTCCCTTCTCATCAAATTCAAAGCTCATGCAAGATTATAAATAAAATTTGTCACCTTTTTAGCCTTCTGTATAGTCTCATCAATAATAGGAAAATACCTAGAATCTCCTATATTCTTCAGTATTAAGTCAATGCAATGTACAACACAAGGAGTCCAAAAAAATGAATTATAGGTATTCTGTACCTTTTTCCTGCCACTTTATAAGCGGAATCATTGTCAGTAATAAATTGAACAATGTTATCCGGCCCGACTTCATTCACAACTTCATCAAATATCTCAAACAAAGTCTCAGCATTTCTATTAAAGCCACATGCATCAATAGATTTCAAAAATATAGAGTCATTTGAATAATAAATCAAAAAATTTATAATAGGCTCTTATCTCCTATTTGTCCAACCATCACACATAATTAAACATCCATAAGTACCCCAACTCACTCTTCTTTCAGTCAAATAATTTCTAATTTCAGAAACAACACAATTCAAAAGTTTATCTCTTAAGTCATCAATCAATGACCCTTTATATCCTAAACAATAAGAGGCTACTGCATCTATCATATGTTGATAATAATAAGACTGAGAAGCATTGAATGACGAACCTGTATCATACCACCATCTAGCTACTGCCATATCAACATTGTGAGTCGCATCTCTTGATTGCATTGCATTACGAATTGAAGGTTGGACTCCAAGAGTTGTTCGTGGTGCAAAGAAACTAATCTCCTGCCTTCTTCTCTTCCTCACATCAGATTCTTCGTGATCTTGAGATGGAACACTACCAGTACTAGTACTAGTACCACTTCCACCTTCAACATTTCCATAATCACCACGGAAACTAAAAAATGAACTTCTACTACCAATTTCAAAATTCATTCTATCCCTTTTATCTTTCTCAAATTGATGTTCTTCAAGTAATGTTTTCATCTGTCACTTTACATCATGACTTACTTTGTTACACGCTTTCACATCACCTTTAACCCCAGCTAAATGCCTTTTTAATCAGATAATTCCTCCACCTTTTAAATGCTTGTTACAAAACAAGCAAATGGTATGATTCTTTTGACCGGAAACCGTACTAGCGTGAGCCCAAGCTGGATCACTATATCTTCTTGAAGTAAGCTGATCGGGAGTATTTGAACTTCCTTCCATTTATCTATACACAAAAATAAATAACACATAATTTTAGTACACAATGACAATATGCATATCCATCTTATATAATATAACTCATTTTGTATAAGCTAAAAGCTAACAATTCAAAACATTCAACATATATAATAAGTAACACAAAACATACTCCAATAATTTGCAATTTCAACAATTACAAAACAATCATAATATCATTTCCACTTCCTTCCATTTCCAACAATTTCCAATTCTAACAATCACAAAACATTCATTATTGTTTTTCCATTCCTAACAATTTCCAACAATAATAACAAAACATTCAATATTGTTTTTCCATTCCTAATAATTTCCAACAATTTCTAATTCCAACAATCACAAAACATTTAATATTGTTTTTCCATTGCTAACAATTTACAACAATTTACAATTCCAGCAATCACAAAATATTCACAATTCTATTTCCATTGCAACAATAACTAATAATTTTCAATCCCAACAATCACAAAACAATCATAATTCTATTTTCATTTACAACAATTTCCAATTTTAAGTTTCTAACAATCACAAAACAATCATAATTTTATTTCCATTTCCTTCCATTTACAACAATTTCCAATTCCAACAATCACAAAACATTCATAATTCCATTTCCATTCCAACAATAACCAACAATTTCCAATCCCAACAATCATAATTCCATTTACAATAATTACCAATTTTAAGTCTAATAATCATAATTTTATTTCCATTTCCTTCCATTTATAACAATTTTCAATTCTAACAATCACAAAACAATCATAATTTTATTTACATTGCCTTCCATTTTCAACAATTTCTAATTCCAACAATCACAAAACAATCATAATTTCATTTCCATTTACAACAACTCCAAATTACAACAATCACAAAGTAATCATAATTCTATTTTCATTTCCTTCGATTTACAACTATTTTCAATTCCAACAATCACAAAACAATTATAATTCCATTTCCATTTCCTTCAATTTCTAATTTCAACAATCACAAAACAATCATAAT
>JANZLD010000008.1:22272575-22291955 GCA_026413575.1 Erythroxylum carthagenense | reverse complement strand
TATAGTTGATATTAAGAAGAATTATTGAGGGTATATTAGGTTGTATGTATTTATTATGTTACGTTCCATCCTAAACCTCCCAAATCGGAGGTTGCTTATTTTCACTGTTTACGATAGAATGGAACGTAACATGAAACCTTCTGCTTCTATCCCATTCCATTCCATTATGAAACTTTCAAACAAACGATGGAAGCATGTTACGTTCTATTCCATTCCATTATTAACCCTCGAACCGAACAAGGCCTAACTATCTTTTGCCAGAAAATTAACAATACCTTAAAAAATTGAGACAAATCACCTGTTTCTTTACACTTTTTTTATTTTATTTTCTAAATATTTATTTATCAAAAAATTAAGAAAAATATAACTTGCTTTGTGCACTTTTTCTTTTTTACTTTTATTAAAACTTAACTTTTACTCAAAACATCTGAGGCTTGTCAATGTTTCATACTTGTTTTTATGGAAAGTCAATTATCATCATTATACTCAGTTTAAAGTCCCGTAATAAAACGAGATTTAAAAAAATTAATTAGTACGCAGTCTTACCCTTACATAATAAAATATATACATTCCCTTATATCCCTCTGCATCTAGTTCCAGCAAAAATACATTGCATTCTCTTATAGTTAAAAGGCAATAATACTATAATCGATTGAATGGCCAATGTGCATGTGGCTTGATTAGAAGCCCCGTAGGCTCCTGCTCAATGAAAAAGGTATGACGCTCTTAAAAGATTATCACTATACAGATATGCTTCTTAAGACGCCAAAGTATAGATACCCATAGTTGCCAACTGCCTAAGCAAGCACTCATTTCCTACAGCCAACAACAGTAGTGACGCCAGAAGCAACTTCGACAACGTTAAAGAGCTTTCAGCTGTTGAGTAATGAGCCACCGGAGCTCTCAGTACTTGTTCCAACTCACTGACATCAAACAAGAACTAAATGGCAAAGCAGGAATTCACACATCAGTTAGTAAGCATCTAGAGAAGGGCAAACGTCTTCTACGTTCTTGCTCATCTTTGCAAGAGCTCTGCTCGCGTCCATGTTGGAGAACATCGCGTACGCACCACCAGGTCCGTAGGAGGACTTCCCGCTGGTGACATCCACCACCCGACCCTTGATTGCGACGTAAATGGGCTTTGGTGGGTCGGAACCGTTGTAGTGGCTCAGTTGCTCCGCCGTGAACTCCATGGTTAAATGGGAATGTTGGTACAGTGTGAGAAAGATAGAATCAATATGATCAGTGGCCGGTGACAAAGAATAACTTACCAGTTGGCTAGCCCTCACCTAAGGCTGAGACACAGAGTTCGGTAAAACAAAACTCAAGAAAAAGAATGTGACTTTGATGTCAGCAAGCCTTTTGTGTTTACTCTCACCGCAAGACGCCAGGAACACGAACCAACCACTCTCTAGAGTAAGTAATAACCTTTGCATTTGAAATTAAAACTAAGCATATTTAACATAGTTAGATTAACAACTGGCTCTTAAACTTGTTTATACAAAATAAAACAGTTTCAAAACTTTAATCTTGTGCATATGTAACACATTTATTTGCATGATGAGCTTGAAGATGCATCATTTAACTTAAAGACAGTTCCTTAAAAATGATTTTAAAGAATAAATAAACTTTAAAAATACTCTAATTTGTTATCAATTATGGTTGAAAATTGGATTTATATCCTTAATCAGATAAACTTATTGTTATATTTCTAACAGTCTTTAAGAAGTTTTGTAAATAAAGTAAAAGAAAAGCACCACTTATCAAATTTTTATTTTCATATTTAAGATGGACAATTGCATAAAGAAGATACAAAAACTAGAAATGTCCCCAACTAGTTCCTTGTACTATTGAATATAACTATAGGTTCAAATTACAAACGTTGAGGGTTACTACTAACTGCATCCTAAATTTTAAAAAAAATCTAACACACAAATCTAGAGACACCTTTAGAAGAAGGATTTAACTTTCAAAAGAAAATTAGTGTTATAATCAGTTAAAAAAATAGAAAGTAGGTTCTAACCCGGTGTCCATTATATATAAGTGTGATCACAATTCAAAGCAGATTAAAAAAAAAACTAATACAAGCAAGCTAGGTCAAGACAAGCACCACTGCCAAAATTAATAACGTTCAATAGAGGAAAAAAAGGACGCAAGAATCTACTTCAAACTTCATGTTTAATTGTCATTTAAAAAGGAAGGGAAAAAATATATCATTATTCCACTAAATCAGATGAAAGTACAAGAATCCCAAGCCTGTTTACCAAAGATGATCATACAGTGTTCACAAAATTCAAGACAGTATCTAAATAAGATGATTTGCAGGGTGGTCGGTTAAACACCTAATGATCTGGTGGGCACGGAAGGAATTTTAATTCAGGTGCTCCGTTGATGGTCTTTCATCCTAATCTTCTCAAGTAATAATTAGTGCAAAGGAAGACCACCACCCGAATATTCAACCTCCTGAAAATTAAGATCACAATCATCAGAAAGAATCCTTAGGTGATTAAACCTTCTCGTGAAGAAGATTGTTCTCCAAAAATTGATGTTCATGAAGGAAAAATGTAGGCAAAGACAAACTTTAAGGTTAGTGTGGAAGTATCTGAATGTCTTCAGAGCTAATGGATTTGTAGCTTGTTTAACAAGTGTGACCTATTTGAAGAATGGCTTAATCTCCTAAGCAATAAAACATAGTTTAGTTATCAGGAAGAAACAAATGACCTGAGCCGGGGGCAAGGATGAAACCCAGTCTGATGCATGCGTTGGAAGAAGCCCCAATGTATTGAGCTGCCAGTATTGAAGAAAATAGCGTAAGCAAAATTTAAAATGGACATGCTCAAATTTCTTCTATTATATTTAGTCTTCTGAAGGATAATCAATTTAAGAAAGATCAAGGAAGTGGATCTCACCTTCCAGATACCCAATGCTAAACCACCCAAATTTAGGGCAACAAAGAGTAACTTGGGCCCAAGAAGTTCTACCTTACTGTCTTTATAAGGCTCAAAAACTGCAGACAACAAACGGGGAGGCAAATGAAACTCTACATAGTGAAACTTCAGAAGCAGGGTAAGCAATCATGAGAAGCGTCAAACTACATGCAATGATGATATCTTATCCAAATTGTAATAAGGAAAGTTGGCAATTGAACAAGGCCACCTAAAAAATCAGAGGAGAATATTGAGTCGCATGTTATCTGCAAAAAATGTAACTCTTTATAGCAGCACCAGGTAAGACAACATATTGCCAAAGAGAGGCCATAACGATTAGTACTGTTTTGGCATTTGGTTCAGGACAACTGTTTAATCAGAGCAATAAATGATTTCTGTTTAACGCATATATAAGTATTCAATTCCACTAGCTGAGACAGAACAAAGTTTAATCAGCGTATATAGCGTCATAAAGTGGGTTGGCATGAAAGACTCCACAAGTAACATTAAAATTCAAAGGAACTCTGTAGGACTGCATAAGTTGTCTTTCCCTCAGTCTCTTTGTAAAATAACTTACGATTACAACACAAAGTACAAAAGATACTCCGTTGCGCAATGTAAAGCAGTATGACTTGAAAGTTTGTAACGACATACCACTTCCAACTGCTCGAAGAGCATTTATAGGCTGCCAAAGAGCTGAAAATGTAATCCCAATGCTAAATAGATGCACTGTATTACCAGCCATCCACATCATAAAGCCCATCATTAGCAAATTTTTAAAAGGGGCCTGCGCTACTTCCCAAGCTTTCTGTCATAAATTATATCAGACTGCAAATTAGCACTGCATTTAGGTCAGCCAATAACCTTTTAATAGTTAAGAAAAACACTAAAAGTTACGTCTTAATCAGACTAGGGTGAACTTGACTTGGAATTGTTGTATCAAACCTGAATCTCACTTACTCAACAGCATATCAATCAACGATTCAACTAAGCAGAGGATTTCTTTAATCCCAACATCTTTATTCACTTGTTACTATTCTAAGCCAACCCATACACATCAATCATCCTAAATTGTAAAAATTCGGCAATCCAAAAGAAAGAAATTAATAGGAACCGTTCATTACCATCATCTTCATAACAGAGAAATATTCCTAATAAAAAAATTGAAGAAAAGGGGGAGAAGACCTGAGCTTTCCAATTAGCTTCAGCATCCTTCTTTTGCTTGGTCAGCGTTGAATCATCCTGAGAAATCGAAGAAAGGCAAATCAAAATCTGTTTAAAAACATAAACACCAGACATCGAGAGAGAGAAAGAAAGAGAGACCTGGTCCGGAGAAGCGCGAGAGAAACCAGGAGGATCCGGGATGTCGCGGGAAGAAGGAGCAGTGGAGGCGTCAGTGAAATCGACGGCCCATCTCCGCCCAGAACCCATCACCGCTTTTCCCTTCTCCATCGCCCAAACAACAACACTGTTTGTTCAAGGATCGAATGAAAGATTCTCCCGGTGAGTTCTCAGATTCCCTTCGCTTTACTAATACAAACACTATTACGGCTTTTATGTTAAAGACTTAAAGTACGTGTGCGTAATAGCCTATATTTTATGCAATATCTGTAATTTTTAATGTACAAATTTAATATAGATTTAATTTAAACAAAATTGAAGATATTAAAATACAATAGAAATAATTTTTCTTATTCACAGACAATTTTAAAAATTAATTAAAAATTAATTATTAAATACAATTTTATTAATTAATAAAATTAACTTATCAATTAACAAATTTATATTTTTAATAACAAAAATTATTAAAATAAATTAAATCAAAAAGTTAAAAATTGAACTAAAATTTAAATAATTCTAAGTTTTTACATTTAAACCAAATAAATAATTGAATTTTTTAATCATTGATAATTATTACGTAATATTTTGTATTTTGTACCGTATCAACTAATACCAAGCTATACGTATCATACTAGCTAGAAAATGATACCAGGAAATGTATATTGATACTAGATGTTGGTAGCGGTCTGTACCGGGTTGTTTTGCTTGGTATCAGTACAAGCTAGTGCCAACATCCGGTTTGTTTCGCTTGGTATCGATTAAGGATCTTTATTATGTTTTATTTGATATTTTGATGTAATTATTATTTATTATATGATGAAATTATAATACTTTAAATACTTTAGACTGTTATTAATTTTTATTTTTAAGATAATTAAATGATCTTTTTCATATTAATTGTGATTATTATTTATATATAAAAATTATTGTTAATAAAAATATTTTAAATTTTATTATTATAATTGTTGAAGAAATAGTCGATGTAAAATTATAAAGTATACAATACAATATACTAATTGACTATTTTGTAAATTTTAAGAAATTCAAGAGTTATTTTATAAATTTAAAAAATTATCTAAAACAGTACTTAAAATTAATCGATACCGATATAATACCGTATTAGAACCCAATCTAATACTAAATTCATTGCAGTATAAAGTGCTTGCTCGCTAAAAAAAATAAGCATTTCTAAAATATTGATAAAATTTTTATCCTTTTCGTCTCCACATTTATTACCTTTTCACTTTTTTTTCTCGATCTCAATGCTACGATTAATGTTTTTTTCATCAATTATTCATTTTATTTTCGATTTATTCGTAAATTAAAAATGCTATTTTGTTATTATTTTAATGGCGTTATAAATCAGTAATTATTCAATTCCGGCAATTTAGTCTTGAATTTCTAATGTTCCAGATTTAATTATTTACAAGTTATAATGCTAATAAACATACTTAATTTACTATAGAGGTATCTTCAACAATGATACGAGAACTTGGCAGACAAAGGAAAAGGAAACCTCTATATACTGAATTAACTTATCAAAACTGGCTGATGAAGAAACTGTTAAGTTGCACAAGAATATTGAGGTAAAAAACTCCTCTGCCGAACCAACTCATGAAGATCATGAACAATCTTAAAGACTGCATCAGGTCTTGCCATCTTTAAAGCATTTTCGGACATTGTCCTAAGCTCCTCTGCCTTTGGGCCAAACCATTGAGCAACTGTATCTGCAATCTCTTTGGGAGACTTGGAAAACTTCCCACATCCATTTTCCACCACATAAGGTACATTCCCTGCCTCCTACAGGTATGAAGACATCGTTGGGATTAATGCATATGGACAATGGTAAGGCAACCAAAGAAAAATGGAAAGCTATTATACTTTTCTTTTGTGGTCATAAGCACATCACACCAACTCTCAACTAGTATGGATGCAATTTGACAGCCTATCCATTGAGCTTGAATGATGTATAGCATATCAAAAAAGACAGTTTATTAACTTTAAGATGTATTTTCTGGCTGAATAACTGGAAGAAGTGCAAGGAAATCAAATGAAGTTTCAGTCACATTGCACAACTCAATCCTACTTAAAGGACCTTGGGTGTTCCCAATTTCGTGAAGCAGCAACCTGTTTTAAACTACAGAACCAATGTAACTTGCTCCACCTTTCCCCTTCTGATTGCACCAATATCAGTTAAGCACATAACTGTGAAGTTTAATTTTTTTTAAAAGGAACTCTGAATACCAGAATCTAGTTCATTACATAGGTATTTGATAAAAAGATGCCTGGCAAAGTTGGAGTTTAGTCTCATGCAACCTCATTTAGGAAGTTAACGTAATCATTCAGAATATGAATAGCCAACTCACTTGTCCAGCTATGTAATCATTCAAAATTATAGGAAGCCCTCGTATCAAAGCTTCTGTAATAGTCCCTGGACCAGCCTACAGAAGGAAGTTATTATGAGAGTTCAGTCATCGCTTCAGCGGGTCAAAAAAATAACTACTACTTCCACGGAAAGCTTGCCTTTGTTATAATGCAGTCACAAGCACCCATACACTCCTCCATTTTGGTGACAAACCCTTTCACCTATACAAATAAGTAACTTGCTTTGCAATAAGTTGGAGTTAACCAGAGATGCACGCAGATGTTTATAATAATGTTAACACTTACCATGAGTAAATTTGCAACCTAATATAGCAAGTTGATGGGCACATACTAAAGTATATACCACGAGTAATGAACCAAAGTATAATAGGCATGTCAACATTTCTATTACTGAATTGCGGATGCAGGGTAGGCAGCAAGGTAGGAATTCTACAAGTGAAAGGAAAAATGGACATTCTAGTTCCACCACAGTGTGTAGCATTTACGTAGAAACATCTTATAAATGCTCTAAAACAAAATCCAAGAAAATCAATGCATGCATAATTCAAGAGTGTAGAATAAATTTTCAAATTGCTTTGGAACATGATGGTAAAAATATCACACAACTACCCCCAATCACTGCCAGCAAATATGACATTAAGGCACAGACAAAAAAGTTGTAATAAGGTTTAGGGTTACAGTAAAGTGTCGTAGCCAAATTGTACTTACTTTAGTAAACAGCTTAAAAGAAGTATGATACCTGAACAGGAATCTTCCAATTAATTGATTTTAATGTGTTGGCAAGCTTTTGGTTGCGGCCACATATCACAAGGATCTGACCAATTGGCTCCCCAAGTTTCTCGTCATATAGTGAATTACCAAGTTCTCTTGCAGTTGCCTCAATTGGGCCCATTCCTTCCCCTCCTCCCATCAATAACACAGCTGGAAGATCCTTATCCATTCCTAGTTCTCTCCTTAGTTCAACCTATAGAAATGACATGGAGTAGGTTACAGGGCATTAATCCAGTATCATGTTAATCTCGATGAAATTCCTCCAAGGACCTTATTTGATTCTAAAAAGACCTCAACCAAGATCAAATCCTCCACACACCCCCAACCCCCAATTTAATTTCCTAAAGAAGATAGATCTAACCAAATGGTTTCCACAACAAAGGGTTTTGCCATGAGATCATATTTACTTATGATAATTGCCAATATAGGGTTGCAATATAAATTGGACCATATGATAAATTAAGTTTTTGCATAACAGTTCAAAGAGGCATCCAATTCAGATTTTAAGCATTTTAGGCAATCAACCTTTGGTCGAACAGGCTTCACGAAGGATGGTCGAACAGGAAGGCCATAAACCTTAACTTGGGAGGGCTGAAGCCCAGCTTTCAGTGCTCTCTCTGCTACATCTTCTGTAGGGCAATAGCATCTTGTTACAAGCTTATGGAACCTAAACATAATGAAATAAAAGGTCAGCATATGTGGCGAAGCACGATATCTCAAAATCTACATCACACGAAAAAATTGTACCATGTTGGATGGCATGTACTTAGATCTGTGATTACAGTGGCGAAAACAATTTTATGCAGAAGGCCCATGGTCCTCAATATACGAAGAGGAACATGCTGCATCAAGGGATGTACACTAATAATGATGTCAGGCTGGTATTTCATTAGCCCTTTAGCAACCTCGCTGCAAGAATGGAAGCAAAGACTGTAATATTGGACAAAAATGTAGTAACCCTAAAAAGTTATCAAGATGAATGTAATGTAGGTATAATATTTTGATGGACAAAAATGTAGTAACCCTAAAAAGTTATCAAGATGAATGTAATGTAGGTATAATATTTCGATGGACAAAAATGTAGTGACCCTAAAAACTTATCAAGATGAATGCACTGTAGGTATAGTATTTCGACGGCAAACTCTTTCTTCTTTTAGGAATTGTCAAGGAAGAGGCTTATGCCAAGAAGTATGCTGACAAGGAGACAGCTGACCAAGCAAAACTGAAAAAGAGACCTATGGGCCACGTTGATCAGCAAATTCCACTATTATGGCAGAACATGGTAATCGTGACAGCCAATAGTGGAATTTGCTGTTGAGGTTTGACATATGAAATGAACTGTAAAAGGAAATATAACTCCACATTAAAGAACAAATAAAATGAATCGTGTTTGGCATGGTGATAAGGAGTACATCATCCAGTACTGTAGAATTCAAAGTGAGGTTGTAGGTAATCGTAGTAATTAACATTGAAAAAATAGAGGTAAGTGGCTGGATCAAGTGGATGAGATTTAAAGAAATTATTATCAAGGGTCAAAGACCATACATATTGATAACCAGAACTGAATAACCAGATTGAAAAGATTATGTCCTTGGCCCAATAATAAGTCTATGTAAATGAAAAATCGGCGACCAAATGAACCGGAGAAATGGAGAGAGTGATATCCAGAATAACAAAGAAAAAGGGCAGAAACATGTCAAAGCTAAACTAACTTGTATGAGAAGGATGAATAAGTCTTACCGAGCTATAAACGGTGAAGTCGCAGCAAAATTTGGTTGATGAATCATTCGTGGTGCAGTTCCGTAGTATGTCATCTTCCACAGTGACCCGTGTTTCACCAAGAAATTATAACTTCTGGGCAACTGATTAAACGGCCAGGGGGTATGCTCTGACCACAAATCAGTAATAAACACCTGCAGCACACACTCTTTTAACTTACAGAAGGACATGAACAAATTCAGATCTACACACTCACTAACCTTTTATCATAACTCTAATAAATTGTAAACGATGCACTTATATGCATTCCAGTACTTGAGAATTCAAATAATTAGATGCACTACATTTTTAATCTCAAAAGTTTCATTTTCCATTTTTCTCAGGGTTTAAGGACGATTTAACTAATCCGCTGCTTTACTTTTAACGAAGCATCGGAAACCAAAACTGAAACTAACCTGATAATCATGGCCAAACTCTTCATTGAGCGCAGCTTTAATAGCTTCCGCTGAGGCACGATGACCACCGCCGGTATCACTCATCAAAATGAGAACTTTTTTGGGCCTCTCGGCTTCAACTACATTAATAGGCAAACCGTCATTCACCAGAGCACTGCAACCATCATCCCTCAATTTATTGTTGTTATTACTACAAGCATCCCCTGAACCAACGTGAACTGAAGCAAACCCAATTGGGATTCTATAACAATGGAATCTAATGACCCTATTGAGCTCACTCCAAATCGTTCTGATACTTGAAGAGCCGCGACTAGTCAAGCTCAGCGAAGCAGCAACTTTCCGCTTCTCATTACAACTGGGGCTCTCGAAAAACAGATAATTCGACTTGAACGCCGAGTGCCCATCTGAATTTACGATCTGAACTGTAGCATTAAGAGCAAAGCGAGCGAAATGGGGGACAAAATCAAAGACGGGACCAGACTCTTGACTAAACGTCGAAGCGTGATGCATACTGTTTATCTAACTAGTAACTTGATAAATTTGAGCTAGGCGAAAATTCCATGGAGGTATAGCAGTAAAAGCCGACGGGTACAGGAAAAGGTACTGAATTGGACAGAGGAAGAGCACGGAGGAGAGAGACGCGAGTGACAATGAGGGGCCTGAGAATGTTGTTGAAAGGAAGATAGAGCAAATCCCGTGGTGGGAATTGTGAGTCAAAGAAGCTATCGATTTTCTACTGTCAACTACAAGTGGCAGTAGCAGTCGTCCTCTCACAACATACAAAGTGGACACGCCCCAGCACGGAGATTTTATAGGATTTATTTACAAATTAAATTAAGTATTTAGTTCAAACTATGAGACTATAATCAGACTCGTTTTAAAGAAGTTGACCTAGCCCAGTTAGGGAAGCAAATTGGTAACATGAACATGAGACACGCGACATGACATGACATGATAACGTGTTTTTCGTTTCAAGGTCTGAAAACAACCTAGCTCAGGCTCAGCAGATGTTGGATTCTTCATTCCCCATTATATGTATGGACAGATATTATTGGACCCAGTCTGAAAACAAAAAACAGCGGCAGAAATTCCGCTGTGCAGTTTTGGAAATCGCCACTGAGCAACCGAGTCAAATTCAAGTTGGGTTGCCACTTACCACCGGCCTTGAGAACGACCATGGCAAGTGAGCAACTTTTAAGACACCAATGGAAGCATTCATCAAATAACCATGTTTAAAATGAGAGACTCAAAACCCATATTATTTTATCCCCTAGTCCCTGCCCAACTTCTTACCAAAAAAATTTAAGATTAATTAATGAAATGTAACGAAATAAAATAGAACAAAACAAAAATATTTATAATAAAATAGAATATAATATAGTAAAAAGTTGTTTGGAATGGATAAAATAGTAATTATTATTAATAATTTCTTTATTCTTATTATTACTATTAATTTTTTTACCACTATTAATACTATTAATTAATTATTTTTATTTTTATTTTTATCTTATTATTATTATTACTATTGATTTTCTTATTATAGTATTATTATTAAATTTCTTCTTCTTCTTCTTATTAATTATTATTATTATTATTATAACTAAGCAATTATGTAGATTCTTTAAAGATATTTTTGTCCAACACGTCCTTAATTTTATTCCCAATCACTTAGAAAACACTTGTAATAGATAAAGATAGCGGGTGATAAGTTTACTTATTCTCCAAACTCAAAGAATAAGTAAACTCTTGGATTATATATTCTACATGTTTTATTCAACCAAACAAGGGAATAACCAATTATTAAGAATAGAATTCGAGTTAACCAAACACCTTATTAGGGTTGTGGATTAAAAAAAAAATATTTTCTCATTTGAAGGGTACGAGAGAAATGTGTGATGCCATAAATAACAAGAAGAAAATATGAAACCTTTCATTTTTCATAAGTGAAATTTCATTCATGAAGAGTCCAATTTTGCTGATTTTTGGAGAGGATATTGGGTGTCTCTTTATTCTTCATTTTGAACGGTCAAGATCTGATTTTGAGGTATGCAAGTTGGGATTTTCTTGTTTATGAACAACTGCTGTCTCTAGGTATTTTTCTTGTAATTATAAAATTATAAGTTTAATTCACAGAAATAGTATTTTTATAAAATATAAATAAAAGGTAATTTTTAAAATTCTTGAAAAGTCAAATGCCTTGTGGAATGCATTGAAATTGTTGGGGCAAACATGGGGAAGAGAGAGACATGAGATAAGCCCAGTCCCTGGATACCCTTTTCCGCCAACCAAACCAAACCAAACCACAAAGAGCGCACGACGAGGACAAAATTGGAGCCGAAAATAGACTACTGTCTCCGTCCACCGCTTCCTCTTCTTCTTCGGCAATAAATGGCGAACTCTTGTACTAAACCCGTGACCACCTCCTTCTATAATAACAATATGTTGTTACCCAGCAGAGTTGCGGCTCTTGTTTCTGATTCCTCTTCTAGGCCTTTTAAGGTTAGGGCTTCGCTCGTTGATTCGTCAGCTGATTTCCTCAACCGTTTGGAGAAGGCTTGGCTAATTTCTCAAGTATTTTCCATACTTCTGCAATTATTTCACCTTTATTCATTCATTAATCATTCGGTTGTTTGTTCCTATGGATGTTGTTGTTTGTTTTTGTGAATAATGTTTGAAGAGTTAAAAGTAAAGAACTTGGTAAACAAATATTTGCATTTTCAGCTCAGAAATATTAACATCATCTTATTGGTGATGAGTTTTCCAAGTGAGAGAGCCCTCAACTGGGTTTGTGTAACGGGCTATCGGTATCTTATGTAACATGCGTGTTTGTGGTGTTTTCAGCAACCAGGACCTGTTGCCTGCTCTTCTTGCAACTCAAACAGGCTTGTTGAGTGCAAGTGGTGTGGGGGAACAGGTTTCTTCATTCTAGGCAATGAAATGCTCTGCCAAGTCCCTTCAAGGAACACTAGTTGTGTTATTTGTGCTGGGAAGGTACGTCATAACTTTTACATACTATCCCCTTTGTTGTTCCGGCTGAGGCTAAAACTCGCTTATAATTTACTATTCCACAGGGTTCAGTGTGCTGCTCTGATTGTAAAGGAACAGGCTTTCGTGCCAAGTGGTTAGGGAAGCCTCCTATTTCTAGGTAGTTAACTCACTTGCTCTCAAGCTCCAATCGTCTCGAGTACAAGCACTCCTGAGCGTTTTCTTATTCATGTTCCAACTTATGTACATCAAAGTCATTGATTAAGCAACTTGCTGTAGCTCCTTTTAACTTCAATGAATCAGATCATACATGTATCCCGTTTGTTTTGTTAACAAATGAATCATTTTAACAGAATTATATTGCCAAAAATTTTATTATAGTGTTCTTGTTTCACTTTTATACCACAATTATAAAATGAGAGGTAAGTTTGTGAAAAATTCTCTCGTGAATTGTTGTTTGCAACTCATTGTGATTAAATGTTCTTTCAGTCTGATAGGTTCCTTGTCTCACGTAAGTAAGTATGGATATTGTATTCCTCTCTCCTTTTGGCGGTGTTTAGACAGGCCCTGTTTACATCTGATAATCATTCTATGTGGATAAAAAGCGAATGAATAGATGGGCTGCAATGGAATAAAGGGGGCTATGGAGTGGTGGTTTCATAGATTCACACTATTAAGGGCAGGTACCTTCTTTTAGAGACAAACAGCTCCGAGGTTCCTTTTTTGGCTTTTGTAACAGTTGGGTAGAAAAAAATAGGGATGTCATTCATGAGCCAATGAGAACTGAGTCTGGAAGTGGAACTGCACAGTTCTGCAGGATAAAAAATTGAAAGAAACTATGATAGACAAATGCGCGTACATCAAATCTAATATAAGCAAAAGTGGTATATATGTTTGCATAAACCACTTGGTGGTGGGTGAATGTTTGATCTCCAATTATACCAAGCTATACGGTTCGTTTTGAGCAAAGTTTTGCAGGCACTAGAGCGCAAGCATTCATCCAACTCTAGATCCCTGAGTTTTGCAGGACGTCCAATTCCAGATCCTGGCTACCAGAAGCAATTTGTTATTATTAACAGTATTATGTTCGGTAGTTAAAATAAGATGATCCTGATTGTGTTGCTTTATGTACAAAAGATTAACTCAGTCGGCTAATCAAAAAGTCAAGTGCTGATGAGAAGGTTGTCGGAGAGTAAAATATTGACGTGGAAAAAACTTATCGCTCTCATTTTATGGGTTAGTGGTTTTACAAGTTATATCCACAAGAACCAAGCGAAGGTCATAAAAGCCCAATGTTTTGCTCATCAGTAATCTGTGGGAAAAACATGATAAGCGTTGTTCCGCAAACCGCCGTGTATATATTAATTGCGATGGTAATGAAAATGGCAAATTAAGACAATAACATAAAACTAATGCTCCGTATGTGGGCATAAATAGCTGAAGAAAAGCACCGGTATCATCAACAATTCAAAGTTGGCTGCTTTTTGAATAATGGTTCCGCTGCAAATGGGCATCCTTTGCGTTTGAGTTCATGTTTGATTGGGTGTTTATCAGTGGAATGAAATAAAATTAATATTATTATACCGTTTGATCATCTTAAAAAGCTATTAATATGTTTAGTAAGTGGTTTATTAGTTAGCCTATTTAATCCGAATAAACTCATTTATAAAAGTTTCATAAGAGGAGCATTTATAGTTAATTATTTATCTAATGATAGTATTGCCCTCCATTTTACTCTCTACTTTTATTCTGTGTATTTTTAAAGTTGGTTTTTTATCGTATAATTATATTGTGAAGTTCGAAAGAATATAATAAAATGATTAATTAAACTTTTTAATCCTTATTTAATCTTATAATATTAGTTTATATTTAAAAATATCACAATATTAAGTTTTTGAATGTAAAGAGTTACATCAAATTAATATTTTTAGCATATAACTGCTATATATCGTATTTGTGTCATATTATAATTATAGATATTTTAATTTATTAAATAATAAAATTCATATATATTATATGAAAAATATTAATATGATGCAATGAGAATTTAACGTTGGATTAATAATAATAATAATAATAATTTAAAAAACTTTAATTTTTGTAAAATTAAATATCTAAATCTAAATTCTTATAAGAATATTCAACGAAATACTAAGAAATATAATATTCATGTCCTTATAATTTTTATTTAAAAAATCATTCCCTCCTAAATCATTTTACATATCAACGGCTAATACTAATAGTTAATTTTACTAAATATCTTTAATAAACAGCTGATGTTTTTCTCTGGTCAAATCAGTTGATATAATCAGCTATCAGCTAACCGTTGATGGAATCAATGTAACACATCGTTACTATAAAGCATATACCCAAAAACCCATAAGATATTCGAGAGCATGCCTTATGAGAATGATACGTTAGAGCAATCACATTATCACATTTAGGGAATCATACATAACACAAATGTTTCAAAGATCGATTCTTCCCATTTCATTCATATTACACTCATGATTCATGTATATATACAATACACAATATGAAATGGAATGCTGGACCAAACTATTCTAACTAGACTCTTTAGTATCAGCTGACTAGACCTTTGAGCTATTCATGTTTTCAAAATTGACAATACTAGGCTACTACAAGATTGCCTTAGGGTTAGGTCTCCTCGGTACCTAAAAATCAATGTTGCATTTTTGACGAGTTTTGTAAACTCAGTGAATGAACCATCATCAATGTGCTCACTCAAAGCGGAACATAGACATCACAAGTATATAACACAGTTCAATCAGTATCTCACATTATCCCAATTTTGTATAGTCATCACATTTCAATAAGTTCAACATAAATACAAACACTTCATATCATCATTTCAGAATAATTAAATCATTCATCTTAATCATTCATATGATACATGTCAATTTATATATGCAAAATGTACATGTGACTCTACTTTCATTTTTATTTTGTTATGATCGAGCACCTATTTATTGTCCCGTATCTATTGCGGATATCGGGCTCTCGTTTTATATACTATCTTATACCTATTGTGGATATCGGACTCATTGATAACTGAGCTTAAGGCTCTTTATGCACATTTTTTAGCTTTAAGCTCTTTTTTTCTTATGTCACTTTGGTCAAAACTCCTTTATCTGATCATGCATAACAATGTGATAAAATGCATCAAATCATATATTATGCTATCAATAACTTTCATTCAGTGTGCACAATCATTATCACATTCATCGAATCTGAGTTTGATTTTCAACATTAAGTTGAGTACACATTTTTTTCCAGGTTCACATACAATTAGAAAATACTTCCAATATAATCCCGAATATCGAACTCCTCGGACCATTAATGTCTGAAATTATCAATATCACCAGCATATCAATAACAGTTCATCATCATCATCATCATCATCATCATCACCCAGTCTGAAATTTCGCAATGAAGCAGGGTCTGGGGAGATCCGATAGTACGCAGCCTTACCCCTACATAATAGAGAGGCTATTTCCGGTGGACCCACATGCAAATGAGACAATATAATAATGATGCAGAGAGAAAATTAAGAAAATAGAATAACAATACAAGATAAAAAAAGTAATACGAAAATCTATAAAAATATAAAATAGAGGATAAATAATAACAATAACACCAACAATAATAATAAAATACACTATTAAAAAAAAGTTAAGAATGATAATGATAAAAATATACTACTGTTAAAGAAATAATATTGCTAAGAAAGAAGGAAAGTTAAGATTTGGAAAACTCCATTAAAAAAACGATAGAAATACCTACCCCTATTTGTAACACTGCAAAAAGCAATCCAAAAAAGAAAAAAAATAGTAGTGAAATAAAAACCAAACAACAAAAATACGTGATGCCAGAGAAAACTAAGACTAATAAGAAAATTAATAAACTAATAATAATAACAAAAATAATATTACTATAAATAACAACAATGAAACGAAATACTACATGGTGGGCAAAAGATGCGCCAGGAAATGACTAAGTAATACCCGTAAGCAAGTCTCCTAAAGAATCCACTATATAAGCAAGCAATTGGAAAAAGGACAACTGTGTTCCGCCGGATAAGGAAGCAATACGGCGAAAGTGGTCAAAAGCATCCAAGGGCTATAGATTTTAAAGGAGAGGCTAGCTTGCGTGAAGGAAGCAACAAGATATCTAAGAGGAAAAAGTAAAAGGCTTGGGAAGCTGAAAATGGGGGGATAGCAACAGTAATTGGCTGAACCGAGTGGGCAACGTCAGGTTGTCAGGAGGCTTGAAACTGCAGAAACGATCTAGACGGGCTACGGGACCTGTAGTGTGAAAGACAATCCTTGGTTATCGCATATGCAACTCCTCTTCCCCCTCCCCGCCCTTAAGCTGCAGGCAAAGTTTCTGAGTCCTAACCAAACCCAGAAACTTAAACAGCGTAACTGAGCTATACTAAAAAGCATACTCCAGGCACCAAGGAACGAAAACAGGTCGTGTGGGTGCAAGGAAACTCTCCCATGCAGTCTCTTACGAGAACAAAACGGTTCAGGGACACTAAAAAGTATCCAGATAAAGCACACAAAGAGTTCAATATATGAAAATTAATCAAAGCAATTTAAACATAGTGAGAAAACATCTAAGTTAACTCACTACACATATAATTCAAACATAAACATACATATAATTGAGTTATATATCTAGGTTGACTCTTAGTATGGTCTAGAATAGCTATTGCCTTGAAGATTCAACAATGTCTTGATGTCGGTCAATTTGCGCTTCTATTGTAAAGCAATACACACAGAATTCACATATTACTAAATTGACCAATCATATGACCATTCAATCATACCCATGTTTATATGTATCATGTTCAATGCTCAATTCCCAGGTATGTATCCTTATTTACAAATCTTGACCATTATACACCATATCTTCTACAAAACTTATTGACAATTAGATTTATGCCTTAAATAAACTTGATTACTCTAGATTCATCAATCAGGTATTCACCAATCTTTTTCTAGCATTATATTTTCACACAATTTCCTAATTTTCATTAGTTCATACCCAATTCACATTTCTGACATCCTTTGGATCATATTTGCATCCATAAGAACGCCTTCATTCCTTTATCAACTCACAAATTTCATATTTAAATACATTGATCTCAAACAATCCATTCATTAAGTTATAACCTCAATTAACAACCTAAACTTATCAAATCTTTAACCAATTAATCCAATGACAATCTAGGTTCATTTTAAGCCTTAATCAAATCCAAATACACCAAGTTAAAGTAACTTATCCTTAGTTCAACAATCACATAAAACAGAATTTTTCTGTTTCAAAGGATTTCCCAAGATCGTGGGTACCTTTCTACAATCATGAAAAGACAAAACAGAAAGTTTTCTCACTTTATTACATTGCCCACGATCGTCAGAATGAGCTTATGTAGTGGGATGGGTGAACAGAAAGTTCACCCTCCATGTCCTTCAACTTTTCTTCCAAATTTCAACACCTTCATGATAGTCCATCAATTATACCTTAAAGATACTTCAATTCCTTATCATTCATCTCTAATTCTAATTCAAAATCATTCAATTGGTAACTCATAAACAATTTATCTTTTATGCATTAAAACCAAACAGAAACTTTCATTCCCTATCACACATTAAAACCTAGCCCTTTCCCTATTTCAAGAACACTACACTAGCACCTGTCTTTAGCATCAATTCACCTTCAATATACTTTAATTATCAATCTAATTCTTCATTAAAAACAACCTATAACCTAGGGTTTCTATGTATCAAAAATAAAACCAATTGATTCATCAAATTTCCAGCACACTTAATGATCAATTCTACATACATTCCAACCTAATTCATCCCTAATCAATCATCATAAATGTTATGCTCACATATGTCTCAATAGGGAAATCAATTACTTACTTGTTCAGCTCAAAGTCTCTTCAATTAACAAGCTAACTATGTCTTTCAAGCATTGAAGCATGCCTAACAGCAATATGGAAATAAAAAGGGCTTCATTCACAAGACAAAGGCTGCAGAATTTTAGCAAAATTCAAGGTTATGGAGATTGTGTGGGTGTGTCGATGGTGAGAAGAAGAAGAAGAGAGTAGCGTGTGATAAAAACAAAAGAAAGATGGTCTTTCATGCGTGGAGATTATGGGTGTAAGTGTGCGGTGGAGATGTGAACACTTGTCATACTAAGATTCAAGCCATATGTCTCATACTTCAACTACCAATTGTTACTTAATGTTTGGTCCATTTGTCTCATAATTTCCTAAACCATTTGTCACCCTAGTATACCACCGTTTATCACTCATTTATTTAAGCCATTTGTCACTCTATTACTAATGCCAAGTGTCACCATTTCAAGGCCTAATCAACCTAAATTCTCATGTACCAATTTGTCTTGCCCTTTAACATTTTTCTTATACTAGATGCACACATCACTTTATCAATGACCTTATTGCGACAACAAATTCCCAATTACTAATTATAATCTATCAAAACAAAATTCAAGATATAATCAACATATACGTACATCATAATCAGTTATAACCTTTCATATCTCGAGATATGTCAATTAAGTGCATATATTATGTTGGGACCCGATCTTGAAAACCGGATCCTAACCAAAAAACGGAAATATCACAACAAAAAATGCGAAACAAAAGAGCAGACAAAACACAAATTAGAAAACATAGCGAAACAAATACGAAGCGGAATCGAATACGAATAACAAATCGGATAGAAACGGAAACATAAAGCGAA
>JANZLD010000008.1:22257009-22267765 GCA_026413575.1 Erythroxylum carthagenense | reverse complement strand
ATTCATTGTGGGGAAGACTAGTAGTCAGATGTGTATAACTATATAATCTTTTAGAAGATGTAGATAAACATGTGCCTCTAGTTGTGCGTTGTATGTCTTTATATGTGCCTTTAATTATGAGGTAACTTGATTCTTTCGCTCTTTAGTTTTCTTTTCACATCACTAACTGAAGTTTGTGGAAGTTGGCCGAGCCAAAAGAAAAACATGATTTCTGGAAGTGGCTTAAAGGTTTTTTTTAAAACTATCTCAGGTTCAGGAGGAGCTTGTTCAGGCCATTAAAGATGCAGAGGATGGACTCCTTCACTTAAAACGTGCTCGTTTATTACGAGAAGTGGATGCAGGACTGCATGACTCCAATAGTACTGCTCAGAATGTCAAAGTAGAACCACTTGATCAAACTGATGTTAAACCAGAACCTTTGGAGGAGCAAAGTTACTCTGTTGGATCAAAGTGTAGATTCCGTTACATTGATGGGCGTTGGTATAATGGTGAAGTTGTTAGGTTTGAAGATTCTGATACTGCAAAGATCTCTTTCCTGACACCTACAGCTGAGAAAATGTTGGTGCGTTAAATTTGCCAATTTTGTCTTTGTCTTTTAAATGTATTGCTTTTTCATGCTATTTGGGGATCTTCGTACACAATGCTAGAGTGCCTTACTGCACTGATTCTGACCTCTTTTCATGAACTTTTTTTTTTTATAGATGACTATCAACATTCAATACGTGAATCTCTTTTTTTTTGTGTGTGCAATTTTTCTGTCTGATTGATCTTTCAAATTCCCTCGTTCTTCTTGTGTTCAATTGTTTGAACGAACCTTTTTTAACAGTTGCTTCCAGTCCTCAAAAAAGTTTTCTTCTTTAATATGTAATGTGTCTGTAAAAACTATAGTGTATCGTTTCTTTACACTATTTTGGGGACTCACTATGCTTGAGTTCCTTGCCACACTGGTTCTAACCTCTAAGTTGAAATGTCTTTTTTCATTGATTGTGTTTTGGTTGACATTTTATGCATGTTGAGATGGATATCAACATATAAATGTGAATTCGTGAATTTCCACCTTTTGCTTTTTTATTTTGTGTCTGCTCGATCTTTGCGAAATTGCCTTTCTTTTTTCTGTTCAATTGTTTGAAAGAAACTTTTCTTAAAGACTTGCATCTAGTCCGCAGTCAGGTTACTATAGTTACATGCATTTGTTCATATTGGACCTTATCTTTTACTCGATGCATTTGCTCTAGGACATCCTTGGTTCTGACCGATAACTTTTTCAGGACATGAATCTCAATGAGACACCTTATCTGATGCATTTAATAAGTTTTCTTTTCCTTTTCTTCCTCTGACCTTCTTTGTCAACTTTTTATTTTCAACGATATGACTTGAGTGAATGTGATTTTGTTTTCAAAGACATGACATAAGTGAATGTGATTTTTTTTTTTGAAAAGGCTAACTGCGAAATGCTTATTGCTTAGGGGAAATATGATATAGTTGCTGAAATCACATTGTTGAGCTAGTCTTGAGATAAAAGTTAATTGGTTTCAATGGTCAATGTACTGATGATAAACCAACCAAGTGCAGATATGCAAGTTTTTTCTGCAAGAACGATGTCGATTTGGTACTAACTGCCGCTTATCACATGGTATGTTACAATCATGTTTCTTGTAGACCTGTAGGCCGTGGAATTTATTCTAGATGTTTGATTTCTAATGTCTGCGGCTCCTGATATTTTGAACAACACAGGAACTATGTTCCAGGAAGGTGTTACTTTCCTATATCCTAAAAAAACAACTTCTATATATCTTCACTAGGAGGGCGTTATATTTGAATCTCTAATTGTGAAAATTTTGTAACATGTCACTTTGTCATAAAGATTAAAAGCTATGCTCGGGCAAACTAATAATATGTTTGTTATGAATCATGTATCGGTATCCCTTTGACCTTTGATTTAATGTCTTGGCTAACTTGTGCCTGGCACTTGTCATGATTCTGGTTAAACATTTTGTGGTGCATACGCAATTTGGTCAGACTGGCTTCTTATGCTTTCCCAGATCAACGTTAATAGCTCTTTACTGATTCATGTCCGTTATGGTGTTGCTCATGTGCAGTGTGTTTTGTGCCCATGTGTGTGTATGTTGGCACACTGTTGTATTTGCTTATTAAACAGTAGTTACTAATATCTCAGAGTTGATGTGGTTCATACTGTCCGCAGGGTTTGATGTGTCATTGTCTGCTTTGAAGAAGTATGTCACACCAGTATGGGATGAATCACTAGTAGGGACTAATATATGGGCAGTCTCGGAGAGTAATGGTGGAATCTGGAGGGAAGCTGAACTTGTATCCTGGGATGACAAGCTCAGTGTCGGTCAAGTTGTTTTCCGTGATGATGGGAGTTCTGTAAAGCTTGGGAGTGAAGCTATGACATTGTCTGTGCAAGCTTTAATGAGCGATGAAGAAGAAAGTGATTCAAGCTCAGAAGAATATAATAGTAGTGACTTTGAAGAAAGTGTGGAAGGTTTAGGATTTCTTGACAGCTCAATGTTACAAAGAGGTGTTCAAACAGAAACTGCCATATTTGCAAAATGGGAGAATCACACTCGGGGTATAGCTTCCAAGATGATGGCGAATATGGGTTACCGTGACGGGATGGGCTTAGGTGTAGCTGGGCAGGGAATGCTGGACCCCATTTCTGTCAAGGTGCTCAAGCCAAAGCAATCTCTTGATCATGCATTGGAGTCTCAAAAGGGGGAAGGGACGAAAGAAAATCTGGGGAAAAAGCGAAGCAGAGGAGGGAAGAGAAAACGGGAGAAGAAGTTGGCTGCCGCTTTAAGAGCAATAGAAGATGAAGAAGAAATGAGACCAGATGTTTTCAGTCTGATTAACAGCCAACTTGCGATGCATGGTAAGGCCTTGAACAATGGATCAGCGAAGAAGCAGTTAAATAAAGGCCCAGGAGAGAAAAAGGTGGATAGACGAGATCTGATTGCTTACGATGATGAGATAAAGGATTTGCAGCTTCGTGTGGGAAAGCTTGAAGAGATGGCGAGTAGAAACAAAAAAGAGAAGGTGGTGTATGAGGCTGCCATGAGGAAGTTAAATGAGACTCGCAAAGCCTTGGCAGAAGCTGAGGCTACTCGTAGTTCTGCTTCAACTGCAGTTGCTAGTAGAGAAAAAGAAAAGAGATGGCTTAAGTTTTGAGGTGCTAAAAATTCATGTAATATTAATACACGCTGTTTCATTGTAATCCTAGTAATTCGAGGTGGTCGCCTTTTTTTACTGGGATCGCTCGTAAATGGTAAGGTCTTCAATGGCCATAAATATTGATTCAGATGCGGATGCAATTATGATTATGATTAGTCAGGTATCATTCTAACCGTTCGAAAATCCATTTCTTTGATGCATTGGACTATAGTAGAATGGAGTTGAAGATTTTAAGATTTTGTTTTCGTCGTTATTGCCATTTTCTTGATTAAAGCCTTTATTTTGGAACTTCTAAATTGTAATTTAATCTTGGTCAGCTGCAATTAATTTCGGGGGAGCTCCTTAGTCAATCTAGTATTCATTTGCAACTTAAAAATCATGCCCCACCTCCGCCACAAGACATAAATATAAGAAACTTTTGGAAAGACTTGCCGGGAATTCCAAGTCTCCAGGTAACAGAATCAATGGATACACACACGAGTTACAACACAATGCCTATCTACCGTAAACTATCCAGTGAAATCACCCACTGGGACTGAGATGGGACTGGATCACCATTTTATAATCTCCTGTGCGTTCTTATGAAGTTTGTTGTGTTCATGGCTATAGCAGTGGAGCATGCATAAACTGCGGCTAAGCACAAGCTTGCTGATATTAGTAGAAAAGCCTTCCATTGCCTCCCAGAAGCTAGAATTGCCAAAGCAGTGAAGGCGAGAGCTATGGCAGAAAGAGTATTTTTCCACATGGTGAAGGATTTCACTGCGGCGCTGCATCCCTTGCAATGTATTACATGGCGGAAGTATCGGTTGGCGAGGTTGGGAGCATGGATTGCCCCGATTCCGCCTTTGGCCGGTAAAGAAGCTGAAGCACCGGCAACAAGACCAGCAGGTGCATGCTCAACGACTGCAGGTACTTGAGGCAAAGAAATTGTGGTGTGGCCAAAATGATAAGGCATTCCATGCCCTACTTTGTCCATCCATTTCCTATACTCAGCTACCCATGTATCTGATGACCTCAAGTTGAGATACAGTTTGTTTGTTGGGATTCTTTCCTTCATCAAAATCTCATTTTGAGATGATAAAAATCCCATATCTTGTTCAAAGACCTTACATGCATTCTGGTGAAAGTACCATTCAGGAATCCACTTCGCCGCAAACGTCGATCTTCTTGTTGATCCAAACCTAACAATAAGCATGGATTTTCCTTGTCCTGTTGGTCGACAGAGGAAAAGGCCTGAGAAGTAAGTTTTCTCTCCCTTCTCGTCAACGGTTTCAAGGCTATTTGATAGGACGCAAGGGGCTTCAAACCTTAAGAAGTTTCTCCTGCTTTGATCCTTTTCTCTACCCCACCACCCTGCAAAACCCCTATCTGTGCGCTCTGTCACTTCAAAAAATAGAGGTTGAGCATCCTCTCTTTTTGCACTCCAGTCTGTTCTGTCATGTGAAATCGGAACATGTGCTGGATCCATCAGATTTTCGAGAAGTATGGAGTGATCATAAGGAAGCTCATGGATGGTTGAAACATCTCGAAACCCTGGTCGGGCAAAGTTCTCAAACCAAGGTAGTTTACTCACATTAGGTGCGGTCTCTCGAGACATCCATATCCACACAACACCTTGGGTGTCCCTCACCTCGTACGTCTTGGCACAAGCAGACCGCGGGATTTCAGCGCTTGCAGGAAGCTGCCATGAAGTTATTAGTAGATCAAGAGAGTTCATATTAACAACCATGGCGATGAGGACAAACCTGAGGTATCTTCACACATTTACCCTCCCCTTCAAACTGCCAACCATGATATAGACATTCAAGCCTTCCATCTATCAGCTGACCTTCTGATAGTTTGGCTAATCTAAAATCAACCAAAGCCAAATTGAAAAGTAAATGAACTAAGCCAAAGTAACTTTCATAATTCATATCCTAAAATTACCACAAGAATGGCAAGAATTCGTCATTGAGGGAGCTAAACCGCATAAAGAATTGGTAATTTAAGTACCGCATCCAAAAGTCTTCCCTTCGCCATACTAAGCCTAAACAAAAGCAATTGCTTTCCAGTTCTCAGCACTTAATGGAAACAAAATATCAATACCCAGAGAAAATGAAAAACAATTATGGACAATCATTCAGAAAATAAGTTCATTCTGGTAAATCCCTTAATGCCCAATGCAAGTGTCATACAGAGAAGCTACTAGCGGTAAAGGGTTTCTTTTACCTATGTGGGCACCGATCTTCATAACAACGAAGCTCACCATGGCCATCTTTATACAACACTATCTGCTTATCAAACACAGTGAGGCCCAGAGGTGCATCATTTGGTACATCTCTAGAAAGATAAAGAGGGTACCATTCCTCCCTCCAATTATAATTCGCCGCCAAACTGTCTCCAACTACTTTCACATCACGCTCTTCACTTATTGACGAAGGTAAAGTACTTGACAGATCTGCGTGGCACTTTATCTGGTTGCTTGCTTTCACCTGTACTGGTCTTACGAGAATGGTTGTAGACGAAGTCAGTTTAGGAGTTTGAGGGAGCGGATTGAAAGCCAGTGGTTTAGTGGAGGAAGTGGTATGAAAGATACATGGATTTAGCGGTAAAGCCATGGAAGGTTCGGCTCTGTGTCTGTGACCAGGAAGACTGTTAATGAAGCGCATGCAGGGAAGAGTCCGGAGGAGGAACTTGGGAGGAGAAGGGGAAAAACTTTGGAGTTGTCAAATGAAAGAGGTGGATGACAATATTGCAGGACATCTGGACAATTCCTGACCACACAGGTCAGTTTTTTTCTCTCTTTTACCATGTTCTCTGACCAACTTATTGTCTTTTATGTTCTTTTTCATCATTTTTCCAATCGAAAATTGACCGACGAGGGAGCGTACCCACGCACGGTTGTTAAATCAGTTCAGACTCGGTTGCTCTTGCATGTTTCCTAAAACGCTGGACTCTCGGCGGGTTGGTTGCTTCTGTGTGTATGTGTTGTTTTTACCAACCAAATTATCCTCTGCATCAAGTGCTAGTCCCCCAGTCTTTTAGCTTATCAGCAATTATTAATCTTGATGATGAATAACACTGTAGAAAGTCGGTAATCATTGAGCAACAATTGGTTTCCAAGTCTACACGTCTTTTTGCTTGCTGATACCATTTATGTACTGCACGCAACCAGAAAGTTGTTCCTTTGAAGTCCAAATCAAGGTTCTGATCCTTGTAAGTTAAGCAACTTGTGGTCCAACTGTTTGCAGATTTTACATTTGAATTAAAATGAGAAATTTCTGTTGTGTTTCATGTTTCAGTACCACATCAATTTGACAGGAAAAGAAAGTATCATTGTGCAAAATTCCTTATTCTTTGGGGAGGAGAATCAGCAAAATAGAGGAAAAACGTCCGATTGACACTGAATGTTGGCATCATGGATCATCATAATCCAATCAAGCCTCGAACAAGTTCTGCAGATAGAAAATAGAACATGCAGTACTATGTACTAAACACTGACAAATTGCCCATTATAGCACTGGTCATGAAAAGCGGGAAAACCAGAGCAAAATGTCAGGAAGCACGGATAGTTATTTCCTTTCTTTGGCTAATTCCTAGCCTTTCACCTGGTTTTGATGGGAAAGAGGATATATAGTTCTTGGAGCACAAACAGAACAAATTTATACAACCTTCTTCGATACAAAAGCTCCATAACATGTAGTAGTTTGGATGTTTTAAACATCTTCTGACAAACATTTATTGCCCATGCTACTTTTGAGAGGGTTTGCTTTCTTCTAGTTTTGGTCACAAGAATAAGTGAATACTAATAATTTATGTACTGTTTTCTTATACCAGTGGAAACTTTTGAGTCATTGTTTTTGCTCCCTCACCCATTATTCACTGAACAAGATTGTCGAATCTCCCCTACTTCATCTGTCTTCACTCCAAGGATGGTTAGCTTCAAGAAGGACTGGCTCCAACTCTGAAAAAACAGTTGTTGATCATTGGCGAAATCCTCTACCTGTTTCCTTGTTCTGTCGTCTGCAAGTAGAATAGAATCCGATTGGAAAAGACCTTTGTGGTTTATCAGGTTTCTGTAGTACTGATTGTCAAATGTGGCGGATGTTTCGGGATCATTGTTGACTGTTATTGATGGGCTTGCCCCCTGGGGACACTTCTTCATTAGCTCATTTGCATAGATACTGTCCAGGGAGGAGTCAACCAGACTACGCTTCCCCTTAGAGTCTTCTTGGAACCGACCACTGAACGAGCTACAATGAGCTAATCCTATTGTATGAGCTCCTGCATATATCCAATGCATGAAGTCATTAAATATTCAGTTAAAAGCCTGCTGTCACAATCATGACATTGCTGTACTCTTTATGTGTTTAAAATCAATTTTTTGACAACCGCTTGTAATCATTGTCCAGTTTGAAGAGATAGACCTGACAGGGTGACGAGGTCCTCCGCGGATAAACCTTTGGAGGAGAAGATCTTAATCATCTCGTCTATGGAAAAGCTTGTATCTACAATGTTGGGTCGAACATTTCCAACCAAAGAAACCATTCCATCCCTCCTACCAGTTGGAATTTGAACCAAGGGTCCACCAGCCTGTTTTCAGTTTAACAGAAACGAACAATTATCCAACGAACTGAAGCATGCAAGCAGTTTAAGGAATGTCGCATTACAGTTTTTGGATTCTTACGATGGCCACAGCATCTCTGGCGGCCAAAGCAACTATATCAGCACAAGAAACTGTCTCCGGGCAGAAGATTTCAAGGACTCTTTTAGCTGAATTGATAACTGAAAATCCTCCAAGAGACCTGTTTGCAGGATCACTCCGCTCAGTTGCATTTCCTTCTAGCAATACAGATGCATCACAACCCTGCAATAAACAAGAAAGCAATTGTATTCAACTTTTTGTGGGTGAAAATATCGCAGTTCCTAGTTATATTCTGGTGTGGAACTGAAAGAGCATATAACCCACTAACTTCAATTCAATTCTCCTCAATTACTTAGTGGGTTATATGCTCTTTCAGTTTCGTTTTCGGTCATTCCGAGGAACAGGTGAAATTAACTGATGCGAGTGATGAACGAATGTCAGTGAGATACGTTAGTTTAAGCAGAAACGAAGACGGGATAAGTCTCTCACCTCCACGAAGCAGTCATGAAAGAGCAAGCGCAGGAGCTTTCCTGGGATGGTTGGATCAACAGAGGAAGCCGACCTCACTGTGTTGGCAACCATCAGTTCTGCTGATGGGCACGAAGCTGCGTAGAAGTTGAAAGAGAGACTAGCAGAAGTAACAGGAACAAACGAGAAGAGAACAACGGTACAGAAACTAAGAAAAGAGAAATGTGTTATCTCCATGAGGATGAGTGAGCTGTAACAGTTGAAGAGAAGAGATGATATATGTGTATATGCATTCAAGGCTTGCATTCACATACACAGGTTGGGTGGTAGATAAAAGAATTTATTAGAATTATCTAACACTGTCAACTACTAGTGAATCCACTTATTACTTCAACAGACGCACAAGCATAGCACCCTTTCTGGACATGGGTAGTTCTACTGTACACATTTCGCAATGATTAACTTCTGTGGGATGGATAGAATAACTTCTGGATTCACATTCTACGGGTTAATGCATCTTTTTCCAAGTAAAACATCAACTACCTAACACCATTATATTCTAGAAGGGAATGCTCTTAGACCACAGTACTACAGAAAACTTGTTACAACTGAAACCAAGACTGCAAGTAGAGGTACATTCTGGCAGGACAATGGACATTGCTCGGCTCATGTCTAACTCAGCCTGTTCAATCTATCCATCAGACACACACACACCATCTGCTGCTCTTCCGTCGAAAATCTGAATAATTGCTAATTGTAAAATTATCCGTGTGAAGATAAAATTATAGAGAGTCTTACGACATAAATTTATATTTATAAGTATACACACATATTATTTAATATTTCTTCACAGCTTGCTATAAATTTGCATGGAGGTGAGGTTACTGTTGGTGGCAGTCATTAAATGAGATCAGGCGTGTAAAGTCTATTCTTGTGAAGGTAATAACTACCACAAACTCTGGTTGTCAATAGGCTCACAGAGGAACATCTGTGCCTTGCAAAAACCGATTCAGTTTAATGTTCTACTTAAAACAGGATATGTCGCTGAATCAGGTGCAGGAGTTAAGCTTTGCAAGTTACAGAAAACAAGCCCCTGAAAACTTGCTGACTTGAAGCATCAAGTTTTCAAAATCAAACTGACATGATCCCTATGTCTTGTCTTCACTGGTCCATCGCAGAAGTTATCATTTCTAAACTCGACTGCCAAAAATGTTGACTAAATCTAAGAGTAAACCTAAATCATCGTTATCACATCAACCTCGTCAACACCAATTGAAGTCTTATTAAGAGGCGAAATTTGAAAAAAATCTAATAGTAGGGTTGTTTTATGTTCATTTGCCATGTCGATATTTTTTCAAGAACTCTCCAAAATTGTATGCCCGTGTATATTATCCATACACAATAAATGTCAACTTTGAGATACGTAAAACAAAGGTGGGATCTTGTTTCTCCAAGCCAAGATGAACAAATTAGTGAGTGACGGCAAAGGCAATTCTATCTACATAACTAAGAAGTATGCTACTAATCAAAATTGTAGGACTCATTCATGCCAAGAGTTATCTACAAAATGTATGGACAGTAGGGAAAAAGGTCACCGCACATGTGCATTCCCAAACTATTCATTTCATAATTCCATGTGGTCTTCATCTTCCACAGGTTCTAGTTCATCCATGTAGTTAGTGGAGAAGAAGGCGAGTACAACAACGTTACACGTTGAATTATGCAATATAGTGCACTTGAAAGTTGAAACCAATATGTTACGTAAATCTAAAAGCACCAACAAGTTTACTCAGCTTATTAATTTAACTCAATCATGAACTAGGTCTTTAATGTATTCCGCAGATTCTTATAAAATTAGTAGTAACCCTTAACTACTTTTTAGGAAAGTTTTTGGTAGGAGCTAGTGATGCCACAATCAATCCCAATTGTGAGATCCACAACTGGGAACTAAGGGATGGAGGAAGGCAAAATAGTTAGTTTAGGGAACTTAACAAGAAAGAATGCTAGAGGTGTCAAGTTATCTGGTGAGGAATTTCTATAACTGCAAAGTTCCATGCATGAAGCCAAGTCCAAAGTTGTTGGGAGCTTGACATTGAGCAAGAAAGGAGATACAACCACCCGCAACCCCAGATGCGAGATCTGCAATTGGGAACAAAGGGAAGGAGGAAGGATAAATGGTTGGTTTAGGGAACTCAGCAGGAAAGAATGCTGGAAGTCTCAACTTATCTGCTGAGGAATTTCCAGAATTGCAAAGTTCTAATTAAGAAGCCTAAGCCAAAGTTGTGTTGGGCGCAGCGGGTGTATTTTGTGAAAAGAAAAAATAAAATGAGCAAAATGGACACAGGATTTTTAACGTAGTTCACCCTTAACTTTGGGTTACATCCACGGACAAAACTCAGAATATTTCTTCCACTATTACAAATAATGGGTATACAGAGATAAAACCAAAATAGTAACTCACAAGGTGTTTCC
>JANZLD010000008.1:22202302-22213767 GCA_026413575.1 Erythroxylum carthagenense | reverse complement strand
AAAATAATTGTACATGCATTCATGAATGATTCCGAGTGTAATCAAATTGAATTGAGATTTTTGAAAATTTAGTAAATTTTGAATTTATTTATGTTGAACATATTACTGGTTAGTAGAATTGTGAGATTTATGAATCTCAGTGAATTTAGGAATAAATTTCAGATAAAAATATTAGAAAATAGGAGAAAAGAAATCAAAAGAAGATCTGGAGATAGTTAGATTGTAAAGATAGAATTAATGGAGTTAGTTTCAAAGAAACTTAATTAGAATTGGACCTCAAGAAAAGTGACAAGTGTAAAGTTGCCTTTCTTATTTGTCAGAAGTAAGTTTGAGTTATCAGAGAGTTAAAAAAGGGTTTGTTTTTTTTCCTAAGTTCTTTCCTTGTTATCATCTCTGAATTTCTTCTCATATACAGATTTTTCCATCAAACTCCTTCTGAGAGTTAACCTTGCTTTTCATATCCCTCGGTACTTCTTCTACTACTAAGTGTTTCTTCTGCCTTAAGAAAAATCAGAAGTTGGTTAGTGTTCACAGTGGTTTATTTAATTTTGTATGGAGTAAGGGCTTGAAGATAGTTGAAGCTTTTAGAGTCTTCAACAAGTAAGTAATGAATACAGTTGTTAGAGTTGTGGATTTTTGAGATAAAGTTGATGAATTGTTGTCAGTGTATAATCATGGCATTTATATATATTATATTCTTGAACACTATGTTAAGGGGATGAAAATTGAATATATGATATTATTTGGATTTTGATGGATTGTTAGTGATCAGGTGTTATGGAAATGGTTTTTAGAGTTGAAATAACAATGAAATGATGTATAGGATTAGTATAGAGAGTTAGATATGGAAAGGTGATATGCTCTATTTTTTCACTGAGCATGTATGAATATATAGGTGCTTATATGAGAGTTGATGAAGACTTAGAGATGTTCAAGAAAAAAGTTTTTGAGTTGAGGAGCATAGATGCATCATCTATAAAGATGTATCGTCTGTAAAGACGTATCGTCTATGATGACGTCATATCCTCTGTGAAGATGTATCGTTTGTAAAGATGTATCGACTGTAGATACATATCGTCTGTGATGACATCATATCGTCTTAAGATGACTCTGCTTCGTTTTAAGAGTTGCACTGTCTTAAGTTGACTTTGCTTCATCTTAAGATGACTCTGGTTCATCTTAAGAGTTGCATCGTCTTAAGTTGACTTTGTTTCATCTTAAGTTGACTCTGCTTCATCTTAACAGTTGCATCGTCTTAAGTTGACTTTGTTTCATTTTAAGTTGACTCTACTTCGTCTTAAGAGTTGCATCATCTTAAGTTGACTTTGCTTCGTCTTAAGTTGACTCTGGTTCGTTTTAAGAGTTGCATCGTCTTAAGATGAATTTGCTTTGTCTTAAGTTGAATCTACTTTGTCTTAAGAGTTGCATCGTCTTAAGTTGATTTTACTTCATCTTAAGTTGACTCTGCTTCATCTTAAGAGTTGCATCGTCTTAAGTTGACTTTGGTTCTTCTTAAGTTGACTTTGTTTTATCTGCTTTTTGCTTTGTTTGCTTTTTGCTTCGTTTGTTTTATGCTTCATTTGTTTTTTGCTTCGTCTGCTTTTTACTTCGTCTACTTTCTGCTTATATGATTGAAACTTCTTCTTCTATACACTATTCGTCTAATGATATCGTCTGGTCCGTTTTTGACCCTTCAGACGATAGAATGTGTCTTAAAGGTCTTCACAAAAATTGTAGATCTCGAAGTCCTCTTTGAAATCGTCCTAAGATAATCATAATTTGACATCTATAGAGAGAGTATGCCAATTGTTTCGAGATAGGTTCTGTATGATTGAGGAACATTTTTCTAGAAGAGGATATGATCAAATTATATCAATTGCACACTCAGTGTCATAGAAAAATCTGTAAGTAAGCCAATGGGAAATGAATTGTGATATAATGGTTTTAGTGAGGCATAAACCTAAGTATGAATTATTCTTAGATGATTTTAGATAAAAGAGAGATTTTTGTGAAGAAACTGATGGAAGGATACTCGGGATTATCATAAACATGCATTGTACATAATTCATTTACTACATGGGCATTATTAAACAATTATAATTGTGCATATTGTGATATATATGTATGTTTTGCATAATATAGAGGAACGAATTGAGCACCATCCTCCAGACGTTACTGGGACTTCGAGGCAATAACTTCTGGAGCAAACTGTGAGTAACCTAGATGGTCTCACTTAATCACTTGTTTGCTTAATTTATGTTTTGAATGATAATTGAATGTGTTTAATTGTGGATTCCGGATAGAAGGTCCGATGAATGTGAACATGTGTTGAGATATTGAAGTGCTTTATAATGTGAGTGATTGTGATATATGCTTTCCATTCATGAAATGCACAATCAAGTAATTACAGTTGTGACTAGAGTAGCCACCGATCAGAGCTTAAAACTCAACGAGTGAAAATGAGTCACGAACTCAAAAGTGATTAAGAGCCTAAGGCTCACTATGTAAAATGAGCCCTATATCCCTCAAGCGGATAAGGGATAGTTATTAATGAGCCTGGTATCCAAAATAGATACGAGACAATTCAGGCATTCGGTCACAACAACGTAATAATTGGAAAGTGTCTCATGAACATTTCATATGCATATTGTTAAGTATGTTTGCTGGAATAAAATGTCAAATTTGTCTATGCTTAAGTGAAAATGTAATACTTATGTAAAGTGTAGTATGCGATTATATGTTACGTGAAATGATGTGCTGCATGAATTGAGTGAACCATCGATGATGGTTACCTCATTGTTTTATGTTGATTTGCCATGTCGATATTTTTTCAAGAACTCTCCAAAATTGTATGCCGTGTATAATATCCATACACAATAAATGTCAACTTTGAGATGCGTAAAAAAAAGGTGGGATCTTGTTTCTCCAAGCCAAGATGAAAAAATTAGTGAGTGACTTTAACGCACAAGAGATTCAGAGTATGATTAAAGTATTAACTCCCATTAGATTGACTAGTCACATATAGTCCAAGTGATATTAGATCTTGTCCTGAGGATCTCATTACTCTATGTATTATTGAAAACTCTCTTCATGACACATATCTGCTATGGCCAGAGACTTCTAAGTAATTACCTCAACAAAAGGCTGTAGGTATCATCTCCTTCTATCAGGAGTGGTGAATCCTTTATTGACTACTCAATTACTTCCGAATAGCTCAAGCTGCACCTAATCACCACGTTATGAGTAATCCCTAAAAGGCACCGATGAATGGAGTCAAAGCATATGATTAGTATTCGAGATATCCTTAAGCACCTCAAGTCAACGAATACTTACACCATTGCTAATGATGAGACTATCATTGACACTAGAATAAAATGTCGATATGATTATCTCATAGTAAGTCAATCCAATGTACTTACTACCCTTAGTAAGAATCCATATGTTAAATCTAAACAACTCATGTCTACAACTTATAAGATCTACTACTTGATCTAATCAAGGAGTATAACATGTGCTAATTTATCCGGATTAATGATATCCCATCTCATTAATCCTATGACTAGGGAAAGTTTAGATACTAACATAATTACACATGATAGGAATCTTATTATCTTGATCTCATCATGATTTCCTCCATGCTATATTTTGTATTGAGGACTTCATTAAATCAATTTAAGATCAACATCAAATCTATAAATGTATGAAAATTTAAATAATAAAAATGCCTTTATTAATCATAAAATGATTTGTACAATAAGTGTTAAAGGTGATTGCCTTTAGAGCACTTCTCTAACAAACTCCCACTTGCACTAAAGCCAATCGCCTTGATATCTAATACTATAGACGTGTACATGTGACATAAAACTCTTTCAGAAAATAGGCTCAGTTAATGGATCAACTATATTCTGATCAGTGAGAACTCTCTCTATCTTGACCTCATTTCTTCCAATGATTTCTCTAATTAGATGGTAGCGCCTGAGTACATGTTTGAACTTCTGATGAGACCTCAGTTCCTTTGCCTGCGCTATAGCCCCTTGTTGTCGCAATACAACAACTACATTGGGTTAGTGATGCTTAGAACTACACCAAGTTCTATGATGAACTTCTTGATCCAAATCGCTTCCTTTGTCGCTTCTGAAGCTGAAATGTACTTTGCCTTTTTCGTCGAATCTACAGTTGTCACTTGTTTGAAACTTTTCCAACTGGTAGTGCAGTCAGTTGGAAAAGTTATCATTTTGCACTTATTTTCTATTCAATTCTCTTTAATGTGTGGAAATTATGATCCAAAATTAAGGGAATTGTCTCTTAATTGCTTTCAGGTGATTTTCAATACTTTAGAAATGGAATTGAATTAAAAGTTGCAAAAGAAACATAGAAAATTCAAAAATTCCAGATTGGCAGCAAAATTTAATGACTAAGTGTGGGCACGTGTAAGGATAGAAATTATCTGCAAATCTATTTTCAAAATTCAAATCCGAGATTTTCATAATCTTTGAAGATCATATTGCTATCTTATCAATAGAGATCAACATCTTAAAGTGGGGATAAGGACTATCTGCTGAAGATCATGAAAGATAGAAGAGAAGAGAGATCAGAAAAGTATAAAAGGAGAAGAAAGTTACTGTTCATGTCAGCTTTTGTCTTAGAATAGTTTTACAATTTCTGCAAATTTTTCATTAGTTTAGTTTTACGTTTTTGCCTTATTTTTCTAAATATTTTTGGATTTTCTAGAAAGATCAGGGATGGAGACTATGTGTTTTGTTATTTCTTTGATTTTTACTTTCGTTATGAGTAGCTAAATTTTTTTTCTTGGTTGAGGGGAACCATATTATCATCTATTATGTGTGAAATATCTCAATAAAGTTCGTTTTGTTAATGAGCATTGAGTGTAAAGTTATTTTTCCCAATTGAATCGATTGATTTCTAGGTGCGTAACTAGGAATGATTCATTTAATAGCTAGATTAATAAAATATGACGTTCAGTTTTGTTAATCACAAGTAGCAATTAGGATTACTTTCTTTACGTTAGAGTAGGGAATTCTAAGAAGATATTCATCTTGATTAAATGCATGTCGTACAAGTGTTATCTTGTTCATTGGTTTCTTGGTTCTTAACGCTATTATTCAATTGAACCTACAATTGTATCTAGGTTGTTGATTAATAAAAATGCTTAGAATACATGTTTCTAATCATTTACACTTAAGAGAAAATATCCCCCAATGAATGTTTATTGATGAATTAAATTTTATATCAAGGATCTATTTTAGTATGATAACATCGGCGACCCGAAACTAAGATTTTTCTATTAAATTTTCAGATCTAATCACTTTTGTTAATTTCAGATTTTTGTTGTTTCTACGTTCTTAATTTTACGTGAATTACAAACCCCCTCGGTTTGTTTTAGTTTTAAACTCGTATAAACTTTGCGGTTAGTGGGAACGATCCCTACTTTCTACTACTACATCAATTTGTATTGCAAAAAGTTGGTTTCTTTTCAAATTTGGTTGCAGGCAATAGCAATACTAAATTTTGGCATCGTTGTTGGAGAACTTCTTAACGGTTTTTAGTGATGTTTTTGTTTTTGTTTTTATTTTTGATTTCGTTGCTCTTAATTACCTTATCTCCTGTTTGTTTTTCATAGCCTTTTCTGATTTTACGATCTTTTAGCGACATGGCTCACTATCAATATGCTTTTGATTATGATTTTTCATATTATCTTTATTATGATAATTTGTTTTCATCTGTTGCGACTTCCAGGTTTAACCATCAAGTGGCTTATTTCACACCCTTAGCCACGAAAGTACCAAGGGATGACCAACAAGCTAAGAATACACTGTACAGATTCGCTTCTCCACTGACCTACTATAAAGAGCAGTCTTACTTTGAGCCAGAGCCTCCATCTCTACCATCGCCACCATAAGCTGATGAGATGCCTTTGGAGGAAATCGTAATGAGTTTGGCAACAAGCACTCTTCAATTTCAGCAATATAAACAACCGTGTGTGCCTCGACAAAATCAAAATACAACATCCAATTCTGAAGGTAAGACTTTCTTGGAGGATATAGTGCAATCTTTGGCCACTAACAGACGTTTTAGCAGAGTACTGAAGCAAGTATCCGAAATATTGAAAATCAACAAAGAAATATTGAAAATCAATAAAGAAATATTGAAAATCAAATAAGCCAAATGGAAACTGTTATAAATCGATTGGAAGCAATAACTTCTAGAAATTTTCTAGCTCAACCAGAAATCAATCCCAAATAAAGTGCTAAGGCTATTACATTGTGGAGTGGTAAGGAATTGCAGAAACTACTTTTGAAAAATTCCAGAAGAGAGGTAGAAGAAGAAATCACGCAAAAGGCACCTTCACAACTAGAAATGATGCAAAATAATTTACATCATACGGTGGTTTCACCCCCTTTTCGAGTCGATTTGCCAAAACAATAAAGGAAGAGTAAGTAGAGTTAGGAGAGGAAGAGGTTATAGTTCGAGAAAAGATGGAGGATGTGCAATCTTCTAAGGTAAGCGATAAAATTCATGTTATCGCTAATCGAATTTCGTTTCCTTTTCATAGTTGTTTACAGGTAAAAGAAGAAGAAAAGCAGCTAATCATACATGAGTTGAATGAGCTGTGAGAAAGTGAGCTAAAGATCAAAGGTGGCAAGTAGGATGTCGAATCTCCACACTTATTGGCATTACTTTTACAGAGACCATCCTGGTGTGAGAAGGACGATGCCCGAAAAAACGAGTGGACATTAGAGCATGATGGTAAAACGATGAAGTTTCGCTCATTAGAAGTCATCGAGCATCATGCTAAGAAGGAGCCTACTTCGAGGGAAGTTGCTCCAAGTTTCTTGCGCAGTCTGACCATGCTACCCGTTGGGCTCAAGCATCCATTTGATAATGGATGATGTACATATGCCAAGGGTCAAGCTTATGACCTTTAATAAGCGTTTGATGGCAGGCGTCCTATTCGTTTCCGTTTCTTTTGCGTATTTTTCTCTTTTATGCATATCTTTTGTTTTGTTTGCTTGAATGCATTTGAAAAGGAAGTTGCAATCTTTGACATCAACACTACTATCTGTGGTTTCAAAGCTGCAATCATTCATTTTAAAGCTGCATATGACATCCTCAATCTAGGGGAAAACTTCTGTTCCCATCCCTATTTTGTGTATTTTTTTGTTTTTAGACATTGAGGATAATTCCCATTTTAGGAACAGGCGGATTAATTGCAATAATTGATGTTGTAAACTTAGTAAAAAATTTGACATTTGAGTGATGGGGTAGTTGTGGAATTAAGGTAAAATTTTGAATTAAACCTGTGAGCGAATTTGAGCCTTAAATGACATCATCTTTATGTCATTCTATTTCTTTGAATTTTGTGTTGCTCCTCTAGTCATGTTTGCCTTCAGAACTTGCACTAAACCGGATTGAATTTGTTTGATTACATGATTTATGTAAATGATTAAGGCTTTCTTTATTTTTACACCCTTTAGGTTAAAAAGACCCACCTAGTTATTTTCTCTTTGCAAATATTTTTGAGCCTTTAACCTTGTTTTTCAATCAATCACCTCACATTGAAACCCAAAAACCCCATTTGCCTTACCCTATCACAGGTTGAATGAAGCATTGAGTAATTTGGGACTTTTGTTCTATATTGTGATATGAGATATTTTTATAGGTACCTCTACTCATGTGTTTATTAAATTATGTTGCTATTAATTTCTCTTGTCTATATTGTTCTTCCTTATTCAAGTAAAAAAGAAAGAAAGGGAAAAAGAAGAAAAAGAAGAAAAAAGAGAAAGAGAAAAGAATAGGGAGAAAAAGGAAAACGAAAGAAAGAAGACAAAAAGAAAATAAGAGAAAAGAAAAAGAAAAAGAAAAAGAAAAAAGCATAGTAGCATTAGTTAGTATGAGTAGTTGTAGTCCTTTGTGCCATGTGGTTATTTTAGAATTTTAATGTCCCTTTTACTTGGTACTTTGTGAATGCTTGTGATTAACCCTTTGCTATTTTTACCTCACCTGTGAACCTAGTCCTATTATAACTCATAATAAAGTCCTTATGATCTGTGAGCTCATGTAATTCAAATGAATGATAACTAGTGAATTTGCAAGCTTATGATAGTGCAATCTGTTAGAGAGAGATTTAAGAGAAACACTTTCAGCTTAAACACTTAAGTGTGAGAGAGAAATCTGTGAGATGAACTCACTTGGGTTTCATACTTACCTTTGAACAAAAATATTTTATTTTGACTTTGTTTATTTGTATCAATGAAAAGTGATCATGATGTATGTTGCAATTTAAGTCTTGCTAGCCCAAGTTAATGGATTGTGTGTACTTGATCTTATGAAAGATAAATTAATGGAGTGTAGTGATTTGATATGTTAGCTCAAGGGCAAGCAAAGGTTTGGTGTGGGAAAATTTGTTAAGCTGTCATTTTATGCTTATTTTCTATTTAATTCTTTTCAATGTGCGGAAATTATGATCCAAAATTAATGGAATTGTCTCTTAATTGTTTTAAGGTGATTTTCAGCACTTTAGAGATGAAATTGAATCAAAGGATGCAAAAGAAACAAAGAAAATTCGAAAATTCCAGATTGACAGCAAAATTTAATGACTAAGTGTTGGCACGTTCGAGGATGGAAATCATCTGCAAATCTATTTTGAAAATTCAAATTCGAGATTTTCATAAAGGATGGAAATTATCTGCAGATCTATTTTGAAAATTCAAATCCGAGATTTTCATAATCTTTGAAGATCTTATTTCTATCTTATCAATGGAGATTAGCATCTTGAAGTGGGGATAAGGACTATCTGCTGAATATCACGAAAGTGAGAAGAGAAGATGGATCGGAAAAGTATAAAAGGAGAAGAAAGTTATTATTCATGTCAGCCTTTGTTTTAGAATAGTTTTACAATTTCTACAGATTTTTCATTAGTTTAGTTTTACGTTTATACCTTATTTTTCTAAGCATTTTCGAATTTTCTAGAAAGACCAGGGATGAAGACTATGTGCTTTGTTATTTCTTTGATTTTTTACTTTCGTTATGATTAGCTAAATTTCTTTTCCTGGTTGAGGGGAACCATGTTATCACCTATTATGTTTGAGATGTCTCAATAAAGTTTGTTTTGTTGATGAGCATTGAGTGTCATCCGAGTTACTTTTTCCAATTGAATTGATTGATTTCTAGGTACACAACTAGAATTGATTCGTTTAATAGCTAGATTAATGAAATATGATGTTCAGTTTTATTAATCACAAGTAGCAATTAGGATTACCTTCTTTACGTTAGAGAGGAAAATTCTAAGAAGATATTCATCCTGATTAAATGCATGTCATACATGTGTTATCTTGTTCATTAGTTTCTTGGTTCTTAATGCTGTTATTCAATTGAACCTACGACCGTATTTAGGTTGTTGATTAATAAGAAAGCTTAGAATACATGTTTCTAATCATTTACACTTAAGAGAAAATATCCCCCAATGAATGTTTGTTGATGAATTGAATTTTACATCAAGGATCCATTTTAGTGTGATAACATCGGTGACCTGAAACTAAGGTTTTTCTGTTAAATTTTCATATCTAATTACTTTTGTTAATTTCAGATTTTTTTATTTCTTCATTCTTAATTTTACATGAATTGCAAAGCCACCCCTAATTTGTTTTAGTTTTATACTCGTATAAACTTTTCCATTAAAAATTCCCTGTAGGAATGATTCCTATTTTTCACTACTAAATTAATTTGTATTGCAAGAAGTTGGTTTCTTTTTAAATTTGGTTGCAGGCGAAAGTAATACCAGTCTGCAAGATGTTTGATTATTTGTCCCAGTGATTCTTTTGGTTATAGGAAAACTCTTCTTTGTTGGGTTTCTATTATATGCAAGTGTGGAAACAAATGTTAAAAACTATGTAGGATTTATATTGGTTTTGATTCAAGCTTCTATCTCTTTGTCTCTACCGTCTTGATAACATATATCGAAAATGCTTTTCAATGACAAAAGTTGTGAGTTTTTCATCTCATCTATAGTTGGTGATACAGTTTCATACTGCATTGTGTGAGTTTGTCATCTTGTTTGTCTTTTTTTTTTTTTAGTTTTAGAATTGAACATAGCTTATGCTATGACCCTGTTATGTTTCTATTTCAAATATTTCATGTCTTCTTTTGTGTGTAGTAAGATCTGTTATCTTGGACAATATTGCACCTAGTAGCAGGCAAGAAAGTGGGGTATTCATGTTGATATAGTGTTTTACTCGATGAGAATGCAGTTTTAATGCATTAACTTAATATTATAATTTAAAATGATATAATTTAATATGCAAATTTTACAATTATATAAATTTGCATATATTTTATTTCTAAAAGAATTAATTAATTTAAAAACGTAATATCTTATATTAAAAATTATTAAAATAACATATAATTAAAAATAGAAATAGGATAATAAAACTAAACATGTTTTTATTTTTAGTTTTTAATTACAAATTTCAATTAAACATATTTTTGTTTTCAGTTTTTATATTTCAAATTTTAACCAAACAAGTTTATGTTTTTTAATAAAAAATATAAAAAAATAAAAATAAAAACTAAAAATCATAATAAAAAATAGAATTGAAGCCAAGTACCCTTAATTACTCATATTTTGAAGAGTTTGGAGCTGTTAAGTGGTAAACATTTGAACTAGGTGATAAGCTTTAAAATTAAACATAGGTTTAGGAATCCATATACCATCATATACAATGTATTCGGACAAAACCTACTGATAATTACGAGAAAAAAACGTAAGGTAACTGCGGAAGTAGCAGACAACATTTGGTGCGTCTTGATGGTTGAGTAGAGTAAATTTTTGTAGTGCTTGTTCATCGCCCCTATGCGTTCATTATCTCGGAGAACACAGCAGCAGACATGATTGCGTCAGACTTGTTACTGCCAAAACCTTGGCCATCGCTGCTACTAGTTGTCGTCATTCCTCCAACTCGGGAATTGATTACAAATCCATTTTCTGTAGTAAACAAATCATCACTATCATCACCAACTGAGGGGTCTTTCAGTGGATTTTCTTTATTTATCGACTCTACCTGCGTTTCAGACCTAACAAACTCAACACCATCACCTGTTGTACTTTGCTGCAACCCTAACGCAAATTCAAGTCCCCAAACTACATCACCCATTGATGGCCTTTCGACTCCCTTCTCCAACAGACAGCTGACTGCAACCTCGGAGAACTTTTTCAGACAATTTATTGTGATCTTACCATCCAAATGGGGATCAATGATCTTACTCAGCATTCCTTTGCGGTGACATTGCCTAAAACTCTCTGCCAAGCTTACTGGCTCCTGAGGAATGGTTTTGATCACTGGTGGTTTGGCACATAACACCTCGCACAGCACCACACCAAATGAATACACATCTGATTTCTCAGTCAATTGTTGAAGACGATAGTATTCAGGATCCACGTACCCGAA
>JANZLD010000008.1:22148059-22159693 GCA_026413575.1 Erythroxylum carthagenense | reverse complement strand
CGTGGATATCGTTAGAGACGGTCTCCTTTGGCCGTTATGGTTTGAGTTTGTTGTATAGACACATGGATCCTGGCTTTTGGGAAGGTCCCGGAACAAAAAAATTTTGTTTTCCGCACCGTGGGCATATGATGCTCACACCGGGATTTTCCTACAGTGGTTTAATGGGATAATTTTTCAAGATTCTCTATAGTGAAGACTTACTTAAATCTTACAACTTTTATCTCATTATCATCACAATTACTAGGAATTGCCTAAATGCATACTTAGATCTTTAATAAGATCTCTACTCCTTTCACAAGCTCAATGGCTCTAATGTTCTATAGCACATTGACGTTTCAACAATGTAAGGAACTCATTTTATAAAATGATTTTTTGTGGCTTAATTACCAATTGATAGTTTATTAGAACATTTACAACCTAAAATAATATTGTTTCAGGTAAAATATGCCTTAATTAGGACTTAAAACTAAAGTTAACATCTATATGGATTTGAACTATAATATCAAATTGGGCATATAATAATAGACATCTTTTATATTTTATCTGTATCAAATATCTCAACTACTAAACATATTAATACATTATCGATGTACTTAGACTATAATTGGTAAACAACTTTTGTATGTATTTCGATAAATTGAATTGTTATAATTAAGTTATTACCTTTAAATTTCCGATAAGAGCTGTTGTTAGACTATCATATTTTTAACAATTGAAAATATAATTTTTTGTTCTTTATGTGCACTATATCATTTATATACTCCCTTTAAAGGATACAACTATAATCTCACTAACCTTCTAATAGACATGATAAATGTACAATCATCTTTAAAACGAAATCTTTAAATTCATTATGAAAGTGAATATCTTAACATCTTGTAACTTTTTGACTATACATTAAATATATCAATGGAGGCACTAGTTATCTTTGGATGTGCTATTATGAGATTTTGAAAACTTTTAAACTTCATCTTTATCCCACTACTTATTTTGAGAACTATCATCCTATAATTATGCATTGAAACAAATATTTTATTCAATGAGATTTGTAAGATGATATCTAAACTTTTGGATATATTATAACTTTTTATTATCTAATTTAGTTCTCAATTTATTGGATACTTTAGGCTTCAACTAAACATCACATCCTAAAATCATTTACTTCAAATCTTTCAAAGACTTTCTCTTCTGTATCTAATATGGAATCTGTCTAATTAATATAATTGAAACTATTAAAGGTAAGTTGTTATACTAGGCTAACTATAGAAGAAGTAAATATATCATTATACAGTTTCTAATATTGTATTTTCCTCCTTTTTCAAATTGATACTATTATGGAGTTATTAATTAGAGAATCTAATGCCCTATAATAGAAAATTTTAAATCTCACCATATTAATCTTATTAAAGTGGTTCAACATTTTTAATGCTTAATTTCTACTTAGATTTAAATAATTTAAACTTTTTAAAATTTTAAATTAATATGTTATTCAATATATATGACTATATCATATAAATTCATTGGTAAATTTTATGAAAAACAAGAATTCATATTTTTATGAATCATATGTACATTCCATACATTATATGTATAAGATTTAATAATGTAATACTATAATCATCATTTCACTAAAGATTGATTTGGCCATCCTAAAGGTTAATAAGTTTCAAATGTTTCATAATCAAAGGATACATATATCCTTCTATAAAACTTTATGATTCTTATTATGTTGATTTAACTAATATGAAATAAAAGGATAATCTTAGTTATTTAACTTTGTATTCTTGCTATTTATGTAACTCTCCCTTGATCCAATGCATATAAACTAAGATCAACTACTTAGTAATCTTTTTCTTATCATGCCTTGATTGTTTTAGTGATCTTCAAGTCAAATTTAGTATCAAATACTAAGAAATGTGAATTAGGAGTACATATAATCTCTATCATATTGTGTATTGGCAAAAAAGGGTTGTACAATTATTTTTCTTCTGATGACAACTATTATCATACCTAAGTTAATGCATCAATTGTAATCCATATTTATGATTTTAGTAGGCAAAATTAATTGAAATAATTACAACTTTATTTTTTAACTTTAAAAACTCTTTTCAAACCTAAAATATGTCCAAGAATTTTCATTTAGTAGTGCTTAGTATCAACTATACTAAACAAACGTAATTGCTACCCAAAACAAAAAAAGGTTGTGTGCTATAATAACCAAATAAGATTTTGACTTTAATCACACATTTTATTTGAAATAATAACTCACTACTATTCCATAAAATTATTGTAGCCTTTCTAGTAGATAGAATTTCATTCAAGTTATGTTGATCTTGAGTTTGCTAGAAAAACTAGTTGAAGTTAAATTTGGTAGATAAAATTTTATTAATTACATCATATATGACTCCTTAAGTAAAAACATAGATGATATGTCATCCTTAACCATACCTCTAAACTCATATGACTATTGAGTTTTGTCATCTAAATAATATAAATTTAATTAAGTATAGCCCATCGTTATAAAACTAAACATATTCAAGTTAAAGTAACTTTGAGTTTGCCTAATAAACCTAATAGTAAACAAGACTCTAGTTTATTCTTATAATAATATAAGCAATAAACAAGCTCTTAGTATTTTAATGAAATATTTAGTTTTAAATGATATCACTAAATACAAAAATGCATGTAAAAGGTCACAAATATAAAAATGCAATTTAATATGCACCAAATATATCAAACATATAAATAAAAGCATGCAAGTTCTTTTATAAATATAATCAAATTATATGCACGAAATATCAAGCGTTATTTAATTCTAGTTATTGAACTTCATAATCTAAAATAATATTCTAACACTTCGAGTAATTAAAGTTGATTAAACTGTTGACCAAAATATATCAAACATATAAATAAAAATATGTAATTTTATGTAAATATAATCAAATTATACGTACGAAATATCAAGCTTTATTTAATTCTAGTTATTGAGCTTCATAATCTAAATAATATTCCAATACTTTAGATAATTAAATTAGATTAAATTGTTAATTCCTAAATGAATTGAATTCTTATTCCAAATAGAAATTTATTTGGATTTTAAAATAATTTTCAAATTCAAAATTGAAATTATCTATAATTATCTCGTCTCTTTTAATAAAATTTAATTGAAGACAACTTTTTAACAAATTACTCTTCTTACTTATTATAATTTATAAGGGAGAGTCTTGGAACAATTGGTAAAAGTTATTTTTTTGTGACCATAAGATCACAGGTTCGAATCACAAAAATAACCTTTTTTTAGAAATTACAAAAAGAAGTCTGCATACATTAATGACTCTCTTAAGACCTTTACAAAGTAGAGGCCTTGGAACAGATTATGTTGATTTTTTTGATTTATTATAATTTACAAAAACTTTCTTGTTCTCTTGCTTATTATAATTTAGAGAAACTCTCTTTTTTAAATTTAACAAGCAAGACATTTTAAACTAGTTAGAAACTAAGAAAAACATATGATCAGGTTGTTGAAATCCTCAAAATTAATTTCGATTCACTAAACTATTACGGCAGTCATGAAATCAAGTCAAATTCTAAGAGAATTGAAAACTAGTTTCTTAATTTCAATCGATAAAACAAAATAGGAGGTATATAATTACTTAACTAATAAATATATTTAACAAAGAATCAAAAGAAATCAATTAAGTATTAAAGTGAGAAATTCAATGGTACTTACACTTGATTCAAGGGAAATCTTATATGATTGTAACTTTGACAATTGGTCTAAAAAGAATCATTTTCACGATTCAAGCAGTTAGTCTGAAAGATATTAAGATAGTCATAATAACTCTCAAATTTTTCTAAATTAATTAGTTTAAATACAACATTCAAACCAAAACTTACTATAAATTGATTGAGTATGATAACATTCCATATCAATTAAATGATAATAATAAGCTTACTGAAAAAGATCAAACCTTAAATCAAATAATTGAGATAACTACGACTATTCAATTTAGTTTTCTTATTTCTCATAAGTCAAATATGTAACTTCATAAATAACCTATTTGCTACTTGTATCAATCCTTCATGACAATTACAGATCATTAAATTCATGAATAGCTGTAGAATAACCAACATCAAATTAAAATTTCAAATTAATCAATATTGATTACTCATGAAATAAATGAATACAAAATAAGAAATACTTGAATTAAAATAAAATATGGGTTCAGAACAAAACCTTATAAGGTTATAACTAGAGTTTTGAATCCTCTTAAATTAGAATATTTGGAAATAGTCATTCATGATTTTAGTTCCAGCACAAAAAATTGAAGAAAAAATGAAAGATAAAGAGAAAAAATTAAGAAAACCAAAATAGAATAATGTAGAATGTGTATGTCATGTTTTCCTCCCATTTCCTTACTCGAAACCTAACCTCTCTCTATCTTGCGGAGATTCACATCTAAACAAATCCAAATGCCTATATAATAGGGATGAACATAAGTTTCTTAATTGAATTCAAACTTTTGGGATGAATCTGACACTAAGCGTGATCTTAGTTTATCCACTAGTAATTTGTCCATTTTTCCCAAAATTCATGATTTTGATAAATAATACTTCAATTAGATCCAATCTCCACTAGTCAGCTCCTATAATAAAATATAATTTAATTTTCCTATTTAAGCACCAAAATATAGTAAAAAGAGAGATATATCCAATTAATATAACTAAATAACATCTTATCAATTTCTCTTAAACTGGACTTATGCTTATGCTCAAGCATACATCAATTCAATATATCAATCATACTCATAATAGCCTCTTATATTCTTTCATGTTATCCAGAAATATCACAAAAGCTAATACACATTAAATTTTAAGATAAAATAACAATTGAGAACAAGCACTTATATGGCATATTTTTAGAATGAAAACATAGCATCTCATCAATTCCATCAAAATCAAATAAACAAGTGTTGAGACCCTCTCATGGATTTCACCGTATACACTCAAAGCATTTATGGTTTAGTAAGTTCTCAAGTCAAAGCATAATGAGTAATTTTCATAAGGTTGCTTGTGAATCATTTCTCTGCTACTAACAAAAACAAACTTAATGTATAAATCAAAGGGACTTGATAAGGCTTGTAATGTAACTTAGGTAAGATATGACAAAAAAAATTTAGGTTAAATAAATTGAAGGAGTTCATACAAACTTATCCATAAAAGTTTTAACTCAATTAGTCAAAAACTTAATTGATTCAAATAACATCATTTTCAATCACCTTATTGTTTTTTCTTATTCTTTTTTATTTTTTATTTTCTTGAACAAGAATATCAAAGAGGATATTTATTTTTTTATTTTTTATACTCCTCCCTCCTTTTATAAAAACTGAAAAATCAAAACAATTCAACTTGAATCAACCTATTTATTTTAATGGAGGTTGGTGTCTTTGTTTCCCTCTTTCATTTTCATAGCTAAACTTTATGTGATATCTCTATCCTAAATTATAATGATTAGAATAAAGGTCATAGTTCTATTGAGGTTGATCAGGAAATCCCCCTATTACATAAACTTTTTGAACGGAGTCTTGTTGTAATATAGGACATATATCTGTAGGATGACCAGAGATTATGCATATTCCACACACTTATGCCGATTACAATTGAACAATAATCATTTGATGAACTAAAGTAGTTAAATCAAAAATTTTATCCTCAAGGTTAGTATTACTTACTTCGTTTACATATTTGACAACTCTATCCACCCCTATCACAAATTGTTGATAATTTTTATTCATATTTGATATCAATTATCTAGCTACTTTAGGTGTTTTATTTACTGAACTTCTCCACTAACTACATCTACTATACTCCTATCCATTGGTAATAGCATTTATAGAAATATAGGATTAAAATTTGATATAGGATTGGATGGAGTGGGTAGCTAGCACATAACTCTTTAAACCTCTTCCAATATTCATACAATGTTTTTCAAGTGAATTGTCTTTTCTTACATATCTCCTTTATGATATTGGTAGTTCATGATAAACAATTTATCTAAGAACAACCTTTTCATTTGTTTCACTATTTTCATTAAGCCAAAGGAAAGATAATATAACTAATCATTTGCTTTATCTTTCAAAGAGAATGGAAAGCCTCTTAGATTAATTTATTCTTCTGTCACCCCTTGTGGCGTCATTTTAGAGCAAATAACACGAAATTCTTTAAGTGTTATTGTGGATTTTCACCTATAAAACCATAAAAAATAGGGAATAAGTGAATCAAACCATAATTTAGTTTGAAATCTAAACATTTGCAAATAATATGAATAAGGATTGTTGATTCAAAAATGCAGCTGCTAACTCCCTTAATGTTCTATTATTAGGATTTGTCATCTTTCCTTCAACTTATTAGAAATTAGAATCTTCAACAATCGTTAAGTCTATCTCAACTTTCATTTCTAGAGGTGAACAACCTTTTCCTTGCTTAATCTCTTTTCTTAAACGATGGGCTATATTCTCAATATTAGGATTATATTACAATTCACCTGTCTGAAAAGAATGAGTCATACAAAACAAAAGATTAACGATAAATTACAAAATATCACAAATAAGCTAGGAAACTAAAATAGTTCCCAACAATGATATCAAAATTTTGATCAGGTTATTAAAGCCCTTAAAATCACTTGTTTGAGAAGAACGAGTCATAGAAGACAAAGATTAGCAATAAACTACAAAATATCACAAAGAGACTAGGAAACTAAATAGTTCCCAACAATGATACCAAAATTTTGATCAGGTTATTGACACCCTTAAAATTAATTCCAACTCACTAAATGCTTGTAGTAGTTGTGGAACTAGGTCGAATCTCAAGATAATTGAAAACTAATTTCTTAATTTTAATTGATAAAGAAAAATTAGGGGTTTCTGATTAATTAACTAATAAACTAAATTTAACAAAGAATTAAAATAAATCAATTAGGTATTAAAGTGAGAAATTCAATGGTACTTAAGTTTGGTTTAAAGAAAAGATTTCATCCAACTACAATCTTAATCATTAGTCTAAAAAGAGTAATTTTCACAATTTAAGTAGTTAGCATGAAACATATCAGGATAATCATAATAAGTCTCAAAATTTCCTAAATGAATAAGTTGAAACCCAGCATTCAAACTAAAATTTACCATAAATTAATTGAGTATGATAACATTTTATATTAATTAAATGATAGCAATAAGCTCAGTAAAAAAGACCAAATCCTAAATTAAATAATTGAGATTGCCACAACTATTCAATTTAGCTTTCTTATTTCTCATAAGTCAAATATATAAGTTCATAAATAACCAATTTGCTAGTTATACCAGTCCTTCATGACAATTATGAGTCACTGAATTTATGGATAGCTATAGAATAATCAACATTACATTAATTTATCACATTATTTAATATTGATTACTCATAAAATAAAAGAACACAAAATAAGAAATACTTGAATTAAAATAAAATATAGGTTTAGAACAAAACCTCATAAGATTACAACTAGAGTTTCAAATCTCCTTGAATTAGAATATTTAGAATTAGTCACTCATAGCCTATTTATAATACCATAAATAGAAGAAAAGATGAAAGATAAAGAAAAGAAACACCAAGAAAATTAGAGAATGATGTAGAATATGTATGTCGCGTTTTCCTCCCCTTTTCCTACTCTAAAACCTAGCCTCCCTCTATGTTGTAAAGATTCCTATCTTAAAAAAATTCCTTAATAACAGGGCTGAAAATAAGTTTCCTAATTAAATTAAAACTCTTGAGGTGAATCTAGCATTAGACATAATCTCACCTTATTTATTGTAGTAATTTGTCCACATTTTTCAAATTTATGATTTTGAAAAATAATGCTCCACTTTCAACCAATCCAATCTTCACTTGTGATCTCCTAAAATAAAATAAATATTAATTTGTCTAGTTAAGCACTAAATATGGTCAAAATAAAAGAGATAGATCCATTTAATATATCCAAATAACATCTTATTAACATAATTAGAACATATTTCTAATCTAATTAGAAATAACTTTTCTTAATTAGAAAATTGTTTTCTAATATTTAAGGAAACTATTTTCAAATTAAATAAAATATTTTAAATTTAATTAAGAAAATAATTAAAAATTTGAAATATTATTAAAGAAAGGGGCCCACAGTATAAGTTATATAAGAAATCCAAAACAAATACAATATAGATTAAAGAACTAGGGGCTAACTAAGTACAAACAGACAATAGATTGATATTAATGACAAAAGCAGATAATCGGAGAATAAAGATAACTAGCTCTGACATTAGCTAGCTTATGACTTAATAAAGCAATTTGCAGTAGAAGAATAGAACTACCAAAACCATGTTGAATAAGTTATAAAAGGGCTCAAGTAATTAAGAGTTTAAGGAGGTTTAAGGTAGTTTTAAACCATCCATTGCATTTCAGATTGACTTCCTTAGCAACAATTTTCCCCCTTAAATAGTTTTAAATAAGTTTGCACAAAACAAGGGCGTCAATTTTCTGGTTTTGAAACACTTTATTAATCCTTTCCTTCTAAACCCTATATATGCAGCAACTAAAGCACAATTTAAAGATGGCCAAGTTAATTTTTTTGTAATATTTAACTCTTAACACCCAATTAATCACTTATTCCTATGAGTTTTACCGAAATTGCAAATTCTACCATTGAAGCAAATGCCTCCATATAGTATGAATGCAAGGACATAAGACAACCAGGTGATCAAACCTTTCAGGAGCAGATTAACAAAAGGTACAAGAAACATTAAGGTAGGGGTTCCATTTGATTCTATTAAAAGTTACAAGAAAATTTTTAATGGTCATCCAAAGAATAAATGATACCTTTAAACCCCAAATTTTGCTCCAAGAAACATCTTCAAGAGGCTTTATAAATAGAGAAGTACATATGAAGTTAGTTAATTTCATATATTTGTGTCTCAACTAGATCATAGTATCTTCTTTAGAGGAGTTATGCTTGTAGTTTGGAACAACATTGAGAATATCACTTAGCTCCTTGTGTTCACAAGATCACATGTAACAACATTAAGAATATCAATTAGCTCCTTGTGTTCACAATATCACATGTACTCCTTGATTACCATCTTTATTTTGACATTTAAGGGATCACATATTACAATGACAAGGATATTGGAAATAAGTAAATAGGGAGGGCAAATGTGGCCCGACTTGGTTCGGGTTGAGTTGACCACAAGTCGGAGCCATGGGTCAAGATTGCTTAGCTTGATCAGGCCACGGTCAACGAGCTAGGCAAGCCCCACCACCTCATGGCCCATTGAGCTGGGGCCTAGTCATGAGCCAACCAACCTTATCCATTACCATCTCTGTTAGTAGATAAGGGCCAAATTGGACCAATTACCATACCAGAAGCTAGTAGTATGATCGCCGTTTCCAATCTGAGATTTCATTTCCCTAGCAAGTGCCTCTCTAAACTTCAATAGTTGGTTAATAGTTGAAGAGGTGTCATGTTTGGCATTCATATTCCAAAAGTTGTTTCCCTTTGAATATCCCTTTTGCATCCATTTCACTCACAAGGCTTTTTGATTATTTAATAATCTTCAAATTCTTTTAGTTACGAGTACCTTGTTTGTGGTTCTAATGCATTTTATCCCTAAACTAGCTTAGTCTTTAGGAAGATAAATGTTTTTTCAACTAGTCTTAGCTACTCCTTTTGAAAAGGTTGTACAACTCTGCATAAAATTCTTAGGAGTGGTTTCAACTATCTTGATGAAGTTAAGAGGGAAAAAAAAGAGAGAGCTCCAAAAGACATACATGTTTGTTAAGAATAAAAGTTAAGCATTGATTGTCTCTTCAATTAAGAGAGTCATTTATATTAAGAAACAAATATGTTATAAATCAAAAAAAATTATTTTCCAAAATATTAAAAGAAAACTCATTTTTCTTAATTAATAACTAAAACATTTTTCAAATTTAATCAAGAAATGTATTTTTTAATAAAATCAAGAAAATTATTATTCAAAATAGTAAATAAATAATTTCTAAATAAAATAGAATAATAACATTCTAAACAAATAATAAATTAAATTTATTCAGTCAAATTGAAATAAATTATTTTAAATGAGAAACATTTTTTAATTAAATTGAGAAATTTTTTATTTTTTAGGAGCCTAATTTATTAATTTCAATCTAATTTAAATATAATATAATTATAATTCTAAAATTTTAAAATTTAAAATTATATTAAAAAATTAATTTAATTATTGATTTTAATCAAATTAGAAAATAAATTATTTAATTTTGTACTTAATTAAATCTTTTAAATTATTAGACTAAATTAAGAAATATTATTTTATATTTAAAATAACTTTATTTTAAGTGATCTGCTTTCTCATCCGCGACAGCCAGCTCCCAGTCGAAGAAGAATTAGAAATGCTGGGTTCCGAACCCAGCATCTCCATATGCCAGCGCAATGCAACATCCATGCATATAACTCCAAGAATAGCCAACGACTTCAACAACCACCTTTACAAAAACTCTTCTTAACTATCGGTAACCACAACTCATTTTATGCCACCATTCATATGGCGTTTTGCTCTTCCTTCAGTAAACAGCAAACCACAAGGGAAGTCCAAGACTTGTTCATTTTTTTATCATAAATGTGAAACATTGGAACCAAGTCTACTTTATTTTTGGAGGAATAAAAAGATTTAATCGAAATTTTTGGTTATACAATGACGTCTATTGTTTAATTATCATTTTTTAAGCCAATGTTTGCGAATCATGATGAGTTTGATGCAACTTGAATAAATATTGTAAGGTTTTTTAATCAAACATGTGGGCTTATATGTGTATAATTGTATATAAAGGCTATCATATAAAGTTGAGCCCAATTAATTAAAGTGGTATAATATGTTTATAGTATTTGGGCTTTATGCATCTATTTTAAGTGTGAGCTCTATATGTGTAGAGATCGGGTTGATAATTTTTAGTTTTATGATGGCTAAACTAGAAATTAGATTAGAGTTTTATCCTAATATAAATGGTTATGGTCCCTAAATTAAACGTAACATAAATTCTTGTCTGAAATCCTATCATCAGAGAGAAAACAGATAGTTACAGAAAACTCTGAAAAAGAAGCTACGTTCTAATTTGGAAGACAAAACCGCAAAACTCTAGTATAGATTTTACAATGGATTCAGGTATGCTTCCACTTTATTTTATTATTGATGATTTGATATGAATCGATTCTGTCTTTTAAAGGGATTAAAATTCTTACAAGTGATATCAGAGCCAATTCATAATTAGGTCATCAAGAATGGCTATTCAGTTTTCTTTTTATCTTCCTTAATGGAGTTATTTTCGATGCTTTCTGTATATCTCATTATTGCATGTACGGTGATAGTCTCATAGTTATCTCATGGTTTTGAGATCTTAATTTTCGTATATGTATTGGGTGATAACTTTGAAGTGAATCACACGTTAATACAAGACTTATTATACAATATTCAAATGCACAAGAAGGGAGGGTTGAATTGTATATTTTTTAAGCCCCTTCGAAAATGTTTTGTTAAAAGAAACTTGTTCTTTTCACAAGAACTACTGAAAATCAAAGTT
>JANZLD010000008.1:22085630-22100731 GCA_026413575.1 Erythroxylum carthagenense | reverse complement strand
TGCTGTAGCATACCACCCTCGTGAGGCACGGACTCGGATATCACCATCGATATCGGGTTCGGGTCTTGCGGGAGTGGAATGTTACAGATCATGTTTTCTCCGCTAATCTACACATAAAAACATCAAACAACAGAAAAAGATGAAGAATAGAAGGTAAGGGTGTGAGGGGATGTCTGAAGATGTCAAAGAGGGAAAGAAAGATAAACTTTCGAATGTTCTTACTAGTTAGAAACAAAAAGACCAAATCCAAGACACATATATGTGAGACACACGTGAGAAAACCAAGTTAGAAGCATTTGATCAAAACACTATCGTATTCAACACATTTAAAGCCAATTAAAACGCAGCCACAGCACTCAAAACGCATAGCAGCAGAAGAAGCATTAGTAAAGCACGTGGAAGACACATGACACCATATCTAACCCATTTAGAGCTCAATCGAAAGCAGCTGACTTCAACTCCTATAAATAAGATAGACTTCAAGGCTTCAGACATACATTACTTTTCTCATTACATTGTAAGCGAAATTCAGATAGTGTAAGAATTAGAGTGAAAAGTTCCAGAGTGTGCTAGGGTACTTAACTGTAAGCACTAGGAGAGTTGATACTTATTTGTGAGTATTAGGAGAGTTCATAGACTCTTTGCAAGTATTTTAGATAAACACTCAATCTCTGTAAATTTTCTCTTCTTCTTGATACTAGTGGAAGCACTATAGTGAGATCCTTGGACGTACATAGCATTTAAGCTATCGAACCAAGTAAATCTTTGTGTTCTTTATTTTTTGCAATCTTCAATTCCTACAAGATACAATTTTCTTTACCAGTCTTTACAATATAAGGCAACAGTGCAACACAATTAATCTAACATAAGGAAATAATAGGTCTAAAAGCGCCTTTGGATTATGATGTTGGTTTATATGAGTTCTCTTAGAAAAATAAGCTAAGATTGCTCCCTATGTGTAGTCATGCTTTCCATATCAATTGCATAGACATGTGGTTACTATCAAACTCTACTTGTCCTCTTTGTAGAGAAACCCTTTTCACTTATAGGTTTCCAATGGAAAATTCTATATTTGATTAGAGAAGATGAAGGCTTTCCTAGTAATGGAGAAATTGGCATGAACTATAATCCAAAAAAATGTAGAAACTGAAGACAACATTATGGAGAAGGGGATTTTGTGTGTGAGACTTGGTAAATTCAAAAGGCTAAATCATGGGCCATGAGAAGCAAGGGTGTTTTTTTGAATATGTTGTTGGCATTCATAACTCAGGGTGGCTTTATAAAATGATTGGTGCATCTGAGATATCAAGCACGTGAGAGACATAAGACAAAGTGGGAATGTGGAAGGAAAGACCATTAGTAGTACGGCTAAAGGATAGAGCTTATCTGTGTCTAAAATTTGGCTTTGTTTTCCACCTCTTCAGATGCTAATAATGATATGCCTTCTTTCCTGTGGACTTGCCATAGATGGGTAAAACACCAGAGAAAATAAAGGTATTTTCCTTTTTCTACTTTTAATTTTTAATATTTAATTTGTTAATAAGTGACGTAGTAATTACGTGTTCAATAACTTGATATGGCATTAATATCATTCCTTAAAACTTATCCGACGAACTAGAATGATTTAATTACGTGAAATAGACTGTTATGACATCAACTTTCAAATGCATAAGGACTCTATTTCATAGTTGTTGACTCTCTCAACCCTCGCAAAGATGGAGCCTTGTGGACTTAGACGGCTTCCTTTTTTTTGCACCTATGGGCAAGGTTGGTCTTGACGTTTCATAAGCTTCGGTTAAATAAAAAAAAGTCCTATTTTATCCTTTTTTTTCTTTATAATAATTAAAAGTGGACTCTTATAAAAAATAAAAGAAGTAAAATAAGAACAAAATAAAATAAAATAGAACTCTTTTATTGTCTATTTTATTAATCATAAAGCTGGGCCTTAGGCAAGTGTCCTGCTTGCCCCTGCCTAAGGACACCTCTACCAGCAGCATCTAGGTTTTGTTCCGACAAGAAGACAATTTGTTTTGGCATAGATATACAGACAATGGAGCTTTGAGATGGGAAAAGGAGACAGGGAATTTTGAGATTGAATGATAAAACTATAGAAGCAAAGGAGAATTAGTCATTAACTGCCATTTTAGGATTGTTACTGTAATGGGCTATTGGATAAGGATGACATTTTGATTGCTAAATTACCAGACTAATCTTTATATGTTAGACTATTTACAAGAGTAGACATACCTTGTAATTTTATTGCACCGATAACTTTTATTTGGAAAAAAAAGAAATAGCTTTTAATTTCTTAAAATAATTTTATTGCAGCTACATACTTTATAATAATTAATAGTAATTTAGACTAGAATTTCAATTAAAATTACTTATTAAAATTTTTAAAATAATAAAATACTAAGCACTTTAAGTTAATATTTATGTTTTCATCAATTTTTATATTTTTCATTTTATTATAATTAAAAATATTATGTTATGTTAAATAATATTATATAACAAACTATTGTTAATATTACATAATAAAACTTGAGAGCTTAAAAGTATGTTGTCCGTAATAGTAAAATTTTATAATAGTTTTACATATGCTGTCCGTAATAGTAAAATTTTATAATATTTTTACTCATAAAAATTTATAATAGTAATATTCCCAGCATACAATCTAATTTTTGGCGTTATCCATAATTGCAAAATATGCAATATGATTGCAATTGCAACTTTGGAGTAAAAGATATGAATTTGTAATGTAATTTCACTTATTTCTAAAATATTTTTAAAATATCTTTTATTAGATTTTCATCAAATTATTTTTAGTCGAATATTGATCACAAGACAAAGTATGCATGATTAGTCTAAAACAATTTTAATAATTAATTATTAAAATATCTCAATAATAATTTTATATTTTATATTTTATATTTCTAATATTCAAAATTCTTTGAAGAAACAATGATATTTTTAAGAAGAGTAAAATTATAAATTAAGTAAAATTATAATTTTTTATTGTTTGCCTATAATATAGAAGTCAACTTTGAATAAACATATGGTATCTTATATTAATTCCAAATGTATAGAACTATAATTAAGTTTGCCATTTTCACATTAAATCATAAACTTTTTGAGATATTCTCTTTTCCCCTTTCTTGCTAAATTTTTCTCTTGAAATTTATTTGAACATGTTCATTATATGTTACTACAATTTTTATTGAAGCAAGATATTCTATTTAGTCTTTAATTGAAATAATAAATTGGAAATTGGAAACTATCAATAAAATTATTATGTCAAAATTTTAGAAATTACTAATGGATTACTATCTTTTTAGGATATATAAATAATCTCTAAAAATTGTCTATTGCCTAGAAAGCCTAATACATTAAAAACTTAATCAAGCATGAATGAACCAGAGTCTAAACTCTAGAGATTATTGACCTTATCTGAAAAGGGGAATTACGTTAAACTAAAAAGAGGAGGGAGCTAAGATGCCGAGAATTAAGAGATCCAAATTAACAATCATCTAAAGACATTAGAGGTTCCATAATTCTAAAATTGATGTGGCAATATGTTATGAGAGAAAGAGAAGAAGAAGCAAAGCAACAGTAAGGATAAGGAAACATTGTTGTATGGTAAAGGAATGAGATAATGTCATAAATTATCATTATATAAAAAGGAATATAGTAGTACGTGTGTTGTAAGAAAACATTGTTGTATGGTAAAGAGATGAGATAATGCCATACATTATCATTGTATAAAAAGGAATATGGTAGTGCACTTGTTATAATGTTAGTGGATATTATTTAGCAATTAAATTAGTTATTGGCTAATAGTCATTTTAAATTGAGAGAAGCTCGTAACAAAAATTTTCTATGTTTTTCTTCTATATCTCTCAGTCTCTATATTTATTTCTTGATTTAATTTTGAATTACAAGTTATCATAATACCTTAATCATCAACAATGAATTAAATCAAGAAAATCAGTTATATTAAATTGGTGTCAAAGCAAGATTTCGACAAAGTTAACACTGCAACATGGTTGAAGAAACAAGAGCACAAGAATGTAGAATAATCAAAGAAAAATTATACAATGAAATGCAAGATTTAGAGCTCAAGTATGAGAGGAATATGTAGGAGCTAAAGGAGTGGATTATGCGTCTTTGTCATGAAAGCAACCCAAACTTTATAAGAAGGGGGAATGAATATCAACAAGTTCTAGATGCCGGATGATTAAAAAGGGCATTTTGTGGCCTTTACAACATTCCCTAAGATTGAGTTTCTAATGCTTAACGGGAAAGGGTTGAGAAGTTAGATTTTTAAATGTCAATAGTTCTTCACATTCAATAAAACAATAATAGATATTAAAGTAGGTTTGGTTGGAAGGAGAAGATTAGCTTGGTAAGTACTACACCTCAAAAATAGGTTAATCCGAGAGCCTCTAAGTTAGAACAAGTACATACTTATAACGAAGTAGAGATTTAGGGAAGCCATTTTTTAGGATGTTGTGTGAACTTAAAGAGCTTAGCAAAAGAACTATTAGAGAACATTATGTTGAATTCGACTTACTTTCATACAAGCTAGTGATGTTAGACTCATTATTTGTGATAAGTGTAAATTGTATCGTATTTTAGGGCATAGTTTGGTATGTATTTAGTCGTTAATTCAATCATTTAGTATGTGTTTCAGTTAAAATTGTTTTAGTTTGTGATTTATTGATGTTTTAGGTGTTTTAAGGGTTAGTACAAGTTTTTTAGCTTAAATATTATATTTTTGAGGTACCTTGATGTGTTTGCTAATGTTTCAAGGCTAAAATCGAAAAATGAAGGAATTTCGAAGATAATTAGGGTGAAACAATGGCCCACAATCATCACATGTCTGGCCATGATCGTGACAGAAGCTTCATATTTGGCCCATGACCATGGTCCTATAGGCCACGATCGCGGTTGAGAAATGCTAGAGAAAATTCATTGAGAGATAGAGGAAAAAAAGAAGGAAGAGAGAAGAGGAGAAGAAGCTGACTCAATGTACTTCCCGGATCAGGAGATTTCCTAATGTCGTTACCTCCCATCCTCCATTTAGATTGCATTTCCTATTTATTTTCAGTTTTATCATTGTATAGAATTGAATTGAATAATTGATGATAGGATCTAGAATGTTGAGGATGTTCTAAACTCACCTTCAGACTTTTATTCTAGAATTAATGAAACCTGACTTTTTATATGTTTATTGGATTTGTTGTGGATTGATTCTACAATTGCATAATTTGTTAAAAAACTGAGATGATGAATCAAGTGAAAATGATTAAATTGGACTAACAAGAGTTAGGTGATTTAATAGAACAAAAATTGAATCAGATCGAGAAATTGCATGAAGAGAGATCTTGCATAGGTTTCTGATAGTTTAATAGAGAACTTCAGAACTAATTAAGGTTTTAGATAGGTTGTAAATTGAGAAATTACATCTTCCATAATCTTATTAAGGTTTATGATTTAGGGTTAATAGTTATAACTCAAGAAAGAGTAATCAACCCTAGAATCGTCTAGAACTAACAATCCGATAATTCATAATCAGTTAGGTTAGCATTAAGGATAGGTAAAATTCTCTTTCTCTCAATTGAAAATTTCTTTCAATTGATTCTTGGGTGTGTTGCAATTGCTTAGTAATTAGTATTTAGTGTTTGATTCTTAAATTGTTTGATTGAATTAAGTTCTCTTTTTTAGTTTTTCACAATTTGAATTTCTGTTATTATTTTTGGCCTTAGATTTTAGGATTAAATTAACTCTCTCCTCGTAGGATCGACACCTTTGGCATTACACTAACGAACTGTGCACTGGTGGGTTATCTGAGGTTATTAATTAATACTTGCATACAATAAACACCCGATCAAGTTTTTAGCATCATTGCCAGTGAGGCCGTTAGTTTAATTCTTGTAGTCTAAAGCTTTTTGACCTTCTTTTATGTTAAAAAATTGGGCATAAAGTAGACGACACATCAACGTGGATATCACTGGACAACAACAAGAAATCTCAAGAGTTGAATACTAAGAAGAGGGAAAAAAAACTATCACAGAGGATCTATATTATAGGGCGCAAAGGACTCTTGCAGATTTCAATAAACCCTAATTTAGTTGGGGAAATCATCATTCTTACATAAACCCGTACACTTGATTTCTATTGGTCTAACAAAGTAAGTACTCACAAAGGACATCAAGACCTGTTAGGACTTCAGCAAGATGAGTTTGGTTCATGGGATTCCAAATTGGACAAAATCATGGATAAGATAACAGACATAGAAAAGACCCAGAAGAGACTGAAAGAGTAGTAACGGAAAATCATGCCTCTTCTATTCACAACCTAGTGATTCAAGTGAGACAACTTTCCCGTGAATTTTGTAAGAGAATTGTGGAAGTCTCTCTAAGCAATATGGAATTATACCAACGAGAGAAATGAGGCTATCATACTTAGAAATGGGGAAGAACAAGAGGAACCAGTGGAAGACCAAGCTAAACCCTATCTTGTAGAAGACCAAGAGACGAGGAAAGAGGATGAAGAAAAGAATGACAACTCTCCCTATTATTCCCTAGATCTTGGTATACCATGCTTGAACATTGAAAAAACTAGGGTAGATGTCTATAAAGAGAATCGCATCATTTCGATTAGTGATGACCAACTGACATTCAACATGAATGATGTATTAAAGAATTTGAAGGAGGGCAACTCATTTAAAAAATTGATGTGCTTAAATCTTTGAAGGAACTAGGGAGTTTTGTTATTCCCTGTTTTGTTAACAATTTGCTCGAAAAAGGACATTACTAAAATTAATTGGTTTTCTCAACTTTATCAATATTGTCCTTATTATTTTGCAATTTGTAGCTTACTTACGAGCTATAAAATTGATGTTGAATGCAAAGGGTGGAAGCAAGCTACTTATAATTGATCCCAGCTGAGTTTTCAATGATATAAGGTCAAGCTAATGACCATAAATTAGCATGTTTAGGTTAGATTTAAATTGTTATGTAGCTAAAGTTGTTTCATTTCCATAAATAAATATCAATGATTCGGAATGCATTGCCATACTAATTTTCTTTCTCCCTCTTAATCAATTATAACATAGGAAAGTCAACTTGGCATCAAGCACATTTGGTCTCTGCCTCCGACACATCACCATCTCAGTCACCATGATGGTTTCCTGTTCTAACCCTTTTCTTTTCATTTTTATGTGTTTTCATCTCGAGTGTGAATTTTTCATATTGTATGATAGTTTGTTTAGGTCACATTATATGAATTGTGTCAATGTTTCAATGGCTAGGACTTAATGGGATAGATTTAGCCTTAAACATAGTCTTTTAGGTTGCGAAGAATTATTAGCTTGTGAAATTAGTGACCTAAGTTACTTAGGACTAAATATGTTGGTTAATTAGGATACGATATTAGTCCATTCACCCTAGGAATTTGTTAAACTCATTTATAATTTTAGGTCAATCAAATAAGTAGCATTATTAGTACATTTTCATAAGAATGATTAGCTAAAGCAATAAGGTAGGAAAAATTTTGTGTTAAAAAAAGAAAAGGAAAGTTGTATAAATTTTAACTAAAATAAATATTTCGTTAGCCTTCAGGTTATGAATATAGCTTTTAGCCAATTTCAAATATGATGTAGCTGAGTAACCAGATCGACTCACATCACAAATGTATGCCTTCGCATAAAAAGGCTATAATGACATTCCAACCAAACAGCTTAATAACAATATAACTTAGTTGAGTAACCGGATCAACATTCATCATAAATGTTTACCTCCACATAAAAAGACTACGTTCATGTCCTTAAAGAAAAAAAATGTTTTCAAAAAAAACTACCAAACTTGTTAGTAGCTTGATTTTTCATAAAAGCTTACTGAGGAATATTGACACTTTTGTTTTGACTGAATAATTATCAATGTGTGTGTGCAAGTGATAGAGGTGAATAGACTTAACATTAAAATTTTGATTAATTTGTATATTTAGTCCTAGGTCCTTAAACGTGGATTTTGCTTATTAATAAGTTAGAACAACTTAAAGGATAGTGTTTACAGTTAAATTTGTTTCGCTAAGTTGAAGTCATTGTCTCATTATTGCATATATGTGTTTTATGTTTTCTTGATTTGTTTGATTGTTTCTGTTTGCTTGAGGACAAGTAAACGTTTAAGTGTAAAGATGTGATAAGTGTAAATTGTATCGTGTTTTAGGGTATAGTTTAGTATATGTTTAGCCATTAATTCAATCATTTAGTATGTGTTTCAGCTAAAATTGTGTTAGTTTGTGAATTATTTATGTTTTAAGTGTTTTAAGGGTTAGTACAAGTCTTTGAGCTTAAATATTATGCTTTTGAGGTACCTTGATGTGTTTGCTAGTATTTTAGAGTCAACATCGAAAAACGGACGAGTTTTAAAGACATTTAGGTTGAAACAACGGCTCACGATTATGGTACATCAGGTCACGATAGTGATGGAAGCTTCATATTTGTCCCACGATCGTGTCCTACATGTCATGATCATGACAAAAGCTTAGGGAATGACCCACGATCATGGCCTGCATAGGGAAGATGAGCAAACACTAATGAATGTCAAGTTTTGAGAGATTTTCTAGACCTTTCGAATCCCAGAAAAACCTAGGGTTACCGAAAACACAAAAAGATATAAAAAGAACAAAAAGAGGCAAAGAAAGAAGCTTTTGCATCATCCACCTTGAGAAACCCTAAAGAGAACTCATAGAGAGATAGAAGAAGAGCAGAAGGAAAAGAGAAGAGGAGAAGAAGCTGAGTACATGTACTTCCCGAATCAGGAGGTTTCTCGATGTCGTTACCTCCCATCCTCCATTTAAATTGTATTTCCCATTTATTTTTAGTTTTATCATTGTATAGAATTGGATTGAATAGTTGATGTGGATCTAGAATGTTGAGGATGTTCTAAACTCACCTTCAGACTTTTATTCTTGAATTAATGAATTCTGATTTTTTATATGTTTATTGGATTTGTTATGGTTTGATTATGCAATTGCATAATTTGGTAATAAATTGAGATGATGAATCAACTGAAAAACGATTAAATTGGACTAACAAGAGTTAGGTGACTTAATAGAACAAGAATTGAATCACGTCGAGAAATTGTGTGAAGAGAGATCTTATATAAGTTTCTGATATTTTATTAGAGAACTTCATATCTAATTAAGGTTTGGGATAAGTTGTGAATTAAGAAATTGCATCTTCTATAATCTTATTAGGGTTTATGATTTAGGGTTAATGGTTATAACCCCACAGAGAGTAATCAACCCTAGTATAGTCTAGAGCTAACAATCCGATAATTCATAATCAATTAGGTTGGCATTAAGGATAGGTAAAATGTCCTCTCTCAATTGATAATTTCTTTCAGTTGATTCTTAAGTGTGTTGCAATTGCTTAGTAATTAATATTTCGTATTTGATTCTTAAATTTTTCGATTGAGTTAAGTTCTCTTTTTTATTTTCATGCAATTTGAATTTTTGTTATTGTTTCTGACCTTAGATTTTAGGATTAAATTAACTCCTTCCTAGTAGGATTGACACCTTTGGCACTATGCTAACGAACCGTGCACTTGCGGATTATCGGGATTATTAATTAAAACTTACACATAACAAACACCCGATTAATTTGTAAGTTGTGTTTAAAAAGCCTAAATTTTGAAATTGGATATCATATTAAAATGTGTGAACCTTAATTCTTTACAACATAAATATGAATTAGCTCAAAAGAAAGTATGCGATAGTGACCTTGCATTGTTATATATGGGGAAAATATAACCAAAGAAGAAAAATAATTTCCAAAACATAGGTTTAAAAGAATATGTTTCAGATGTATATAGTGGAAGAGAGATGAAGGAAAAGGAGTTTATCATGAAGGAGAAAGAAAAGAAGTGATCTATTATACCCTTTTAAGCAATAAAAACGACAAGTGAGGAAAAATATCAACAAGTGAAAGTGAAAGGACAAGTTAAAGGGAGAACCATGTATGCACTAATTGATAGGAGTAACACATAAGTTTATTGATAAAGGGTTGTTAAGGAAGACAGGAGGACAATTGGAGAAGATTCAGTTGATTAAAATTATGGTGGGATAAGGAATGCATCATTCATAATTCAAATTTGTACAAACTTCAAGTGGAAAATGAATGGGAAAAAATTTAATATTTGATATGTTAGTGATTAACATTGAAGAAATTTCTAAAGGTATTATGGTTATCCAATCTAAATTATATCTTATGCAACTATCAAAAGGAAACTATGAAATTCCTATAAAAAGGGTAAGAGGTAGAATTAAGCAATGATGAAAAAATAATTAATTATGGTTCAAAAAAGAAAGTAGAAAAGGTGTTAGTGGTGGAGGATGTAGTGTGTCAGTTCTTAGTCAAAAGAAATGATGGAAGATATTTGATTATTACTTTAAGTTAATGATGGTCAATCGTTTGGAACTAAAGTACTATTAATTATAAGATGAATTCAAACAAACGTTGACTATTCTTTTATAGAAGTATGAAGATGTATTTGAGCAGCCCACAGGGCTACCTTCAAATAGATTCTGTGACCACAAAATCTCTCTTGAGGAAGGAACGAAGGTCATTAACTTTAGGGCTTATAAATATATGGGCATTCAAAAGGAAATTGTAAAAGAAGTAATAGAGTAGATGTTGAATGAAGGCATAATAACGCAAAGTATGAGTCCATTCTCTTTACTAGTGATCTAGATTAAATGGAAACATAGATTGTGGAACTTTTGTGTAGATTATCGATATATGAATCAGCGTATCATTAAAAACAAGTTCTCAATTTCTTTAGTTAAAGACTTGTTTGATGAGAAAAATGTTGCTGCACTCTCCAAATTAGATCTTAGGGTTAGGTATTGTCATATAAGGGTTCATGTAGATTATGTGTACAAGATGGATTTCAAAACTTATAAAGGAAACTATGAGTTTTTAGCAATTCTCTTCAACCTTATAAACGCTCTAGCAACTTTTAGAATTTTGATAAACTCTATATTCAAACCTTAGTTCCATAAATTTATGCTTCTCGTTTTTGATGATATATTGATTTATAGTGCATCATTTAAGCAACATCTTATAAGTTTACAAAAGGTGAAGACTTTAGTAACTGGATGTCAAGCTTTCCAAATCTTCTTTTAGGACATTCTAAATGAGTAGTGACAAATCCCTTAAGATTCAAATACTACAATATTGGAACCTAAAACTCCTAAGCAACTTTGGGGTTTATTCAACCTTTGTGACAATGCCTTTATGTGGAATCAAGAGGCCACAATCGCACTTTTGGCATTGAAAGAAGCTACACCATCTATTTCAATCTTAGCTCTACCAAATTTCCTAAACCATTTTTGGAAATGAATTCTTATGGTGAGGGCATAGGAGAAGTACTTACGTAAGAGGGGCATCCCATCACTTACATTACGAAATTGTTTTTTATTAGATATAAAAAGTTACCAGTATATGACCAAAAATTCTTGACTTTGGTGATTGCCATCAAACAATGGTCATATTATCTAATGGGAAGACATTTTCTAGCTTAAACTAACCATCAAAATCTAAGATAATTGATGGATTTGAAAATCACAACTCTATTTCAAAAGCATTGGCTGTCAAAGTTGATTGGATTTGATTTTTCAATTTGTTACAAAAAGGGAATCGATAATTCAATAACTGATTCGTTATTTTAGGTGTTCATTTCAAAATTGTTATCCTTGATTATCTCGCAAGTGCAAACAAATTTTCTACTGGAGGTAAAAGAATAGTTGGAGTAACAATGAGGCAATACAATGATTAGTTGCTTATATTCAAAAAGGGAAAATAAATCCACATAGTACACTTAAATGAATGATATCTTACGTTGGGAAAAAAAACAATTAGTGATAGGCAGTTTGCTGGAAAAAACTTATAGTTTTATTTCATGCAACAACGCAAGGTAATCATTCAAGGTGGTTAGGGGCATATAAGAAGCAAATATGCATTTTTCTGTATGTGATTATATGTGGTAGTGTGAGATCTGTCAGTTAAATAAATATAAATGGTAGTTTTATCTAGGTTGCTGCAAATGCTACTTATTCCATATCATTTTTTGGTATAATATTAGCAACAATTTCATTGATGGTATTCCCAAACTAGATGGTTATTCAGTAATATTTTCAATTGTAGACCATTTGAGTAAATATGCTCATTTTGTTTCTTTAAGCCACCTTTATTCTATTTTTTAAGTCATTAGTGCTTTCATGGATGGCATCTCTAAATTGTATGGAATGCCCAGTGTTGAAATATAAAGAGTGTGAGTTTGTACTACATTGGAGAAAGAAAAGAAAGAATACTAACATATAAGTCTAGTAGGCTACTCCACCTATCACCAAATGGTTTTAGAATGGAACCTCACTTAGACTTGTATGTGATCTAACTTTTCTTCTCGTATGAGCCCGTGGGCCTATTGTAAATTCTAATATGATATCAAAGCAGATTGCTCTTATATTAGTCGTTAACACCTCAAAATGATAGATTATGTCACGTCTTAGACCCACACAAGAGGGGGTGTGTTGAAATATAAAAAGTGAGAGTTTGTCCTATATTGGAGAAAGAAATGAAAGAAAACTAACACATAAGTCTAATGTAGCACCCCACTCCCGCGAGACCCGAACCCGATATCGACGGTGATATCCGAACCCGCGACTATATATATATATATATATATTACCAAGTTTTAAACTGTATTGATTGCTCTAGCATACCACCCTCGCGGGTCGCGGGCTCGGATATCACCATCGATATCAGGTTCGGGTCTCGCGGGAGTGGGGTGCTACATCTAATAGGCTACTTCACCTATCACTAATTAGTTTTAAGATGAAATCTCACTTAGACTTGTATGTGGTCTAACTTTCCTTCTCATATGGGCCCGTAAGCTCATTGTAAATTCTAACACCCAAGACCATACAAATGACAAATGTTATTTTTACAAGTTCTTTTGGAAAGAGTTGTTTTGTTTGCAAAGCATGATATTGCAATTGGATACTGATTATTATCTTTAGATAGATGGACAAACGGAGGTTCTAAATTGCACAATGGTTAAAAAAAACTCAAAAATACATCTAAATATCTAAATTAGTGGACCAAATGGCTCCCATTAATGGAATGGTTTGACAATGCCACCTTTTGCTCCACCATATCCATTGATGTATGGTTAGCCACCACCCTTATACATACCTTACTTGCCTAGAAATTCTAATGTTTTACTTGTTGATCAGGTACTAAAAGATCACGAAGTTATAATTCAAACATTGAAGTTTCTTCTGCAGTATGCTCAACATCTTATGAAACATTAACTAATAAACACAAAATGGAATGAGAATTTCAAGTTAAATTGTGGGTTTATATTGAACTCCATCCTTGTTGTCAACATTGTGTGCAATATAGATCTTCACAAAAGCTCTCTTCATTATCTTTTTGACCATTTCGAGTTCTACAACTGGTGGGGCAAATTGTGTATCATTTGGATTAAACATGTAACAGTTATATTCATCATTTTTTCATAATCATTTATAATACGGAATCTAAATACTTTATTTTATATGCCAAAATTACAAAATATAAAGGTGCATCAAGAAATTGACTTATAAAAAAAGTAGTGCTTAAAAATTTGGGGAAGGAAATAAACAATCGTTGTACTATATTTGTGCCCCTCTAATAATTAGTCATACGAGTAACATGAAAAGAAAGACTACAACGAAGTAGGAAACGGATAATATATGTTTAATAAAGTGGTTTCAACTTTTGACAATATTTTTTAAGAAAGCTAAGTGATGATTATCATTCACCAAAAGAAATTCATTTATTATTATGGTTGGGGCTTTGTGTTACCAATTAATTTATGAGATAGATAATTAAATATTAATAGCAAAAAAAGGTATTTATCGAAATTAATTTGAGAAAAATGATTTACATTATTTAGGATTAAGATAATAGGTATTTGATAGATGAAGTTAAATATTTTGAAACAAGTATAATTAAAATTTGAATTTTTTATGTTTATTTTTAAAGTGATATTAAATATTATTTTATCTGTTCATATTAAAATTTCATTTTTTGTTTCTATTATAATTAATTTGAGACATATATAAATATTTTTAAGATATAAAATTTTAAAAAATGGTATAAAATTAAATTCTTTTTAAAATAATAAAAGAAAATTTTCATTAAAAAAGTTACCAATAAACATATATAAATTATACATACTATAAACTAAAACTAAGATAAATATAAAACTCTTTTAATTAGTAAAAATAAAACTCCACCCAGTAAATTTTCAATAAAGGGGTCAAATTAAAAATCAATTATTCTGAATTTGTTAGATTTTTATTTTTCTTAAATTCACTACCTTTTATAATTTCAATGTCAAATAAATTCATTTTTATATTTCCAACTAGATCCTTTTTGATAATTTCATTATGTATCTTCATATTTTTTATCAATAATATCTTTTTTGACATCCAATCTTTTCCCATATTGATATAGCCTATAATTCTTCTTTCTAAATGATAAGACTAAATCACGCATTTGACCCCTTATTGTGTTTGTCATTTCAGTAATAACTCGTAAGATAAAGATGTATAGAGAAATGAACAAGGACGGAAGAGTTGGAAGCTTAAGAGTAAAACAAACATTAACGGTGGTACTTTATATGATCTCAATACACTTAGATTAGAAGTAAAAAATTGTGTGATGGAATACGTTTAACTTTTTATAATTTAATAATAATTAATATTTTATTTTAGTTATTAGTTCTTAAATTTTTAAATTTTATTTATTTTACTAAATTTATGTATTTATTAATAAATGAAACATCTATTTCCAAACATGTACATTACAAATACATTTTATAAACATTATGTATTATTTATTTTCATTTTGTTCAAAATATAAACTATCCTTTTGAATGAAATAATAATTTTCATTTATTATAAAAGAGTTATTTCAAAATTAGTAAATTCTTATGTATTTATAAGATAAGCAAGTTAAAGTAGGGTTATTTCACAATTAGTAAATT
>JANZLD010000008.1:22070845-22085530 GCA_026413575.1 Erythroxylum carthagenense | reverse complement strand
ATGCTTCATGTTTGCAACGGATGTCGATGTTTGTTCAGGTTGATTAATTCATTATGATTCGATTCTATTGATTATTCTGATTTGGTTTTCGATTCCGATTTAAATTCGCTTTGCGTTTCGGTATGTTTATTTGATTTGCTTTCACTACATTCACTCCGATTTGCTTCTGCCGATTCCGTATTCGCTTCGTCTATGTTTCTGTTTCGATTGGGATTCGGTTTCCGGATCGGGTCCCAACAATTTAATTTTTATACCATTTTTAAATTTTTAAATCTTAAAAATAGTTATATATGTCTCAAATTAATTAATAATGGAAACAAAAAAATGAAATTTTAATAGGAACAGATAACAAATATTTAATATCACTTTAAAAATAAACATTAAAAACTCAACTTTTAATTATACTTGTTTCAAAATATTTAACTTCATCTATCAAATACCAATTATCTTAATCCTAAATAATGTAAATCATTTTTCTTAAATTAATTTCAATAAATACCATTTTTTGCAATTAATATTGTATTATCTATCTCATAAATTAATTGGTACCACAAGACCCCAGCGGTAATAATAAATGAATTTCTTTTGGTGAATGATAATTATCACTTAACTTTCTAAAAAAATATTGTCAAAAGTTGGGACCACTTTATTAAACATATATTATCTATTTCCTACTCCATCGTAGTCTCTTTTTTTTTTGCTACAAAGGGAATTAAAAAAGCTCTATGCAAACAAACAACCCCTAATTATCGGAAGCCTCTTCGGTATAAGGCGCCATGTTGGTCCTGTCGAAGTTGCTCCTGTATGATCACCGGAGGTTCCGGGAGAATATGCAAGCCCGGGGGGAATGCTGCTGCTAGAGAAGCCATCCGGTCAGCACACTGATTTCTTTCTCGATACACGTGCTGGAGATGGACGTCCCAGTTGCGTTGTAAGAGTCTCCGTGTACCTACCACCAACATAAAATCATCAGTAATAACAACCAGAGAAGAAGAGAGGATGTTAATTACCTCAAGGAAATCCACTTCGACAATAACTCGGCGGTAGCCCATCACCCATGCCTGAATTAACCCTGAGTGGACTCCCTAAAGCTCAGCAGTAGTAGGTGAGCTCCGCCCTATGTTATGGAAAAAGCCACCACACCACTTGTCGTGGCAGTCTCGAAGAATGCTCCCTGTTGTTGCTATGTTGGTCCCTTGCATAACAGCCCCATCTGAATTCAGTTTGACCCACTCCGGTGCCAATTTGGATCATCCTACGAGAGTGCCAACAGGTAACCCTTGGTGCTACAAGATGTAATTCTCCGCCATACGCTCTCTCTCTATCTAAGCGACATAGTCCAGAACTCATGCGCTCCGGTGGCTGGCCACTTGAAACCCAGTTCAAAGATGCTTCGGTTCCTCCATTGCCAGAGGAACTAACAAGCCACCCCTAAAAGCGTACGTTACACATCCTGAAATTCCTGTGGGTGCCGACTAAGGTTATGGGCTACCCACCCATCCACATTAAGGTGAAAGAAATCTGTATCCCGCTGAATGGATGGAAATTGACCCCAGAAAGTTTTTGATCGATGGCAATCCCGGAGGACATGCAAGATAGTTTCGGCATGACCACAGGCGGAACAACGGCCATCCGCAGTGTGCCGGCGAGCCACGAGCTGCTGATTGGTCAGAAGTTTGTCGTGGGCCAAAAGTCAAAGAAAAGCTCGAATCCGCTGGGGCCCAGGCTATTTCCAAATAGAGGTCCAGAGTCCATTGTGGGCGACCGGAAGGCTACCTTCGATCAGCTCATAAGCAGACGCCACCGTAAATCTCCTATGACTGGAGAGCCCCCAAATTAACTCGTCCCTAAGGCTTCCAACTTGGGGTCTCCCAGATAGATCACGGAAGGTAAAAATTGTTGGAACAAATTCCACTGCCAGTTACCAGCTTCATCCACTAAATCCGCCACGGTGGCATGAAGGAGGCTATCCGGGAGAGGAGTAGGAGCTGCTAGCAGGAGAGGTCCCCAATCCTGAAGCCAGTTATCCAACCAAAAGTGAATGCGCCTGTCATTGCCCAGCTTCCAGCGCATACCTTGCCGAACATACTGCCAGGTAGCAGCGATTCCTTTCCAGGTGCTCGAAGCTCCGTTTCGGTCGATCCCCACATAGAGAGGGTTAGGGCCTAGACGATACTTAGCCGAAACAATTTGGACCCAGAGAGTTGTGGGCTGATTGATCAAGGCCCAACCCAATTTAGTCAAGAATGCATCATTAGAGGGTCGAATACGTTTGAGGCTCAATCCCCCGTTGGTTTTCGGTTTACAAACCGTTTCCCAATTGACCAGGTGGATTTTCTTCTGAGCATCCATAGCTTCCCAAATAAAAACCCTCATGATGCGCTCCAACTCGTCGCACAAAAGCCGTGGGAGCCTCACCGTCTACATCGTATAGATGGGGAGAGATGACAGAACAGACTGAGTCAGAGTCACTCTCCCTGCCAGGGATAAAGTTTTGGCGCGTCAGCCCGCAAGCTTTTTCTGAACGCTATCAAGAATATATTGATACATATTGCGCATAGAGCGTTCATGAAGCAGCGGTACGCCTAAGTATTTCCTCAGATTGGTCGTGCGGGGGATTCTTTTCATGTTACTCGTATGGCTAATTATTATAGGGGCGCAAATATAGTACAACGATTGTTTATTTCCTTCCCCAAATTTTCAGGTACTACTTTTCCTGTAAGTCCATTTCTTGATGCACCTTTGTATTTTGTAATTTTGGCATATAAAATGAGGTTTTTGGATTCCGTATTATAAATGATTATGAAAATATAACGAATATAACTGTTATATATTAAATCCAAATGACATGCAATTTGCCCCACTAGTTGTAGAACTCGAAATGGTCAAAAAGATAATGAAGCGAGCTTTTGTGAAGATCTATATTGCACATTATGTTGACAACAAGGATGCAGTTCAATATAAACCCACAATTTAACTTGAAATTCTCATTTCGTTTTGTGTTTATTAGTTAATGTTTCATAAGATGTTGAACATACTGCAGATGAAACTTCAATGTTTGAATTATAGCTTCATGATCTTTTAGTACCTGATCAACCAGTAAAACATTAGAATTTTCAGGCAAGTAAGGTATGTATAAGGGTGGTGGCTAACCATACATGCGCATCAAGTGGCAATATGGATATGGTGGAGCAAAAAGTGGTATTGTCTAACCATTTTTTCTCCACTAATTTAGATATTTAGATGTCTTTCACTTGAGTGTTTTACTACGTAGCTGTTTCAGTTATCGGAGACTTACAGTCCATCTTCATTATTCACGTCTCTGCCTACCACCAGACTATCGCTGCCTCTCTTTGCCGCCGTTGTCAAAAGCTTCTCCAGCCAAACACGTGTTTTTTTAGCACCTGACCTTTGCATTTTCTCCAATTGTCCAACAACCAAAACACAGGACCAAACCTAATGCTTATTCTACGTTTTTCTCATTAAAAGCTTTTACCGAGTAATCACAACAACGAATAATAACAGGAAAACGCCAAGACAAGTTGGTTATTCATAGTTTTAGGGTTTTTCATATCCCTGCCCGTAAACCAAAATCTAACTATCGAATAAGGATTTTGTAGTTATCAAACTAGAAATTGCAAGCACCAAAAATGCAACCCAGAAATCAACCATTCAAGTTCAGGCTCTCCATTCAAAATCAAAACCCATATTAGCAACTTCCAAAACGCAAAAACAAAAACTCCAATTGCAATAGCCACAAAGCACACCCATCGAGCCTTCTCTAAGACTCAAGCAAAACCTATGAATTTTTCCGGAACAAAAGCAGATTCCATTTGCATTTCCAGAACTCCAAGGCTCACCAAAACAATCGCAAGCCTCTTATTCCAGATTTTCAGAATTCTAGAACAATTATGGTCTTTGTGGTTTTTAGGGTTTCCATTGTTTAATTTATTGTTTAACACTTATACAATTTCAATTCCAAAATTCATCATCAATAATGATAAAAATTTTAATCAAATTATAGAATTAAAAATTTGCTCAGATACCATTAATAGGAAACTAGGTTGACATCCGATCCCGACCACAGTAGAATAATCACAAAAAAATTTTGTGACTTTTGATTGTCCAAAAGCTAAGATCTATGTAATTCTATAAACAAATCATAATAAAGCAAAAATTTAATTCGTAACTTATTCTAATGCTTAATCTTTGTCTTCTTTGTCTTGTCGCATCCTTCGAACTGTTTCTAAAACTAATCCGTCTCAATCACCGTAGTCGCACAAGTGTCCAGCCTCTAACTGTATCCATAGAAAAGGTTGAGAGAACCCTATAACTCTTACAGAGAGAGTTAAGCCAGAAATGCTAGTTTTATAGAGCTTAAGTTTATTTATAATAAACGCTAGCCACCACCCTTATACATACCTTACTTGCAAGGAAATTCTAACGTTGTACTTGTTGATCAGGTTCTAAAAGATCACGAAGCTATAATTCAAACATGGAAGTTTCATCTGCAGTATGCTCAACATCTTATGAAATATTAACTAATAAACACAAAACGGAATGAGAAATTCAAGTTAAATTGTGGGTTTATATTGAACTCCATCCTTCTTGTCAACATAGTGTGCAATATAGATCTTCACAAAAGCTTTTGACCATTTCGAGTTCTACAAGTGTTGGGGCAAATTGTGTATCATTTGGATTTAATATAAAATAGTTATATTCATTATTTTTTCGTATTGTTTAATTTAAGAAAATGATTTTATACCATTCTCTGGTGAAATCATATCGTGCAAGCCTCAATTTACTTTACTTTGCAATCTCCAATAGATATTTTGGATCGTTGTCTGGTCAATTGCTACGACAAACTAGTTGTGTAAATTTTAGTGCGATGATCATTATTGACGACTAATGACACTTCCGAAGATTATCTTTATGGTATTCATCATAAGGGTGGTACTGTTACAAGTGAAAAGGAGAAGAAACAAAGCAACAATAAGGAGAAAAATGTTGTCACATAGCAAGGGAATGAGATAGTGTCATATATTGTTGTTGTATAACAAAGGAATAGAGTAGTACACAAATTACGACTTTGGTACATTCTTCCATTACTAAGATAGTTATTGGTTAAATTGATAGAAGTTTATATCGAAAGTAATGAAAGTCTCTCACTTCTTTTGTGTATTTCTTGATTCTATTATGCACTACAAGTTACCCTAATACCTAAATGATCAGCCATAGATCAAACTAATCAAAATTAGTTGTATCACAATCACCTCATTATGATATAAGTATCTTCCTAATATAGGTAACAATGTCTTTAAGACACTCAATTGAATTTCTTTATTAGTTTAGGAAGATATGACAATTTTTTCTTATCAAATGGAGTATATGTTATTGTTGAAGGATAAAATAACGAAAGCAAGTTTGGTTGTGTCAAGATTGAGACGTGAATCCCAGTTGACTATATAAAGTCAATCCCTACGACGCCAATCTATATTGCAAAGGTGTATGAGAGTGAACCAAATCAGCTAGGTGTTAGATTTTTTTCCCCTTCATCGATGCCTTTTAATGAAGTGGTCCGATCATTCTTGATTCTGGGGGAATCGGATCATGAGCCTTTGTATCAACTCCAGCTACATCAAATACTTGGCGAGTATGGTCATTAAACTACTTTGGCATTAACGCAGTTTATAAGGCTTTGGCCTCCTAGTTAAGACTTGAACAGAAATGTTGAGAAGAAATCAAACAATTCTGGCACTTAAACTGAGACCTTGAAACGCCACAATTTTTTAAAAAATTAGTAGGTATACATCGTTATGTACAAACATGGCATATTTGCACATCTCTACTGGGAACATCATCCCAATAGCATATAACACACGGCAAAAATAACAATACAACAAATGATGATACAATATTCTTCAGAGCTCAGAGAGAATGGCAGGAATATAATGTGATAACTCTGCAGTAAGCGATTGAAATCCATTTACAAGCTGTGTGTGAAAGTCCTGGTCTTCCTCTCCAATCATTCTGGCGTGTACACGGATAGCACGCTTACAAACAGCCATGAACTCAAGGAGGGCAGCAATGAGTTGCTGAAGTTCCTGAGATCGTAATCTTGTAGCCGGTTCACCTGAAAGGAAGGCTGTGCAGACACTTAATACGCCACTGTTTACCTGCATAAGAAAATGTCAGATTGGTAATAGAAAACGATGTACAAACATATCCTGTAACAACTACCATGAACCAGCATATAGAAATGATCGGACTTGCAAGCACAAGACAATTGGAAAAGCAGCATACTTGAACTGCAACACTGCCTTGAAGAATTCTCTGCAAACTCTGGAGACGAGGCAGTTGATCCCCTTCGCCACGAGGCTCCTCCAGCTCATTTCTTAAGGCAGCTGTCCGAGTTTCAATCATTCCAATTGCATTCTCCACAGGAGAGAACTCAAGGGATTCGGATTTTATTACCAAAAGCCTGTTCACCAGTGCAGGAAAAGAACCTTCAGTCTGAAGAACTGTCCGTCTCTTCCACTGGTCTTCTAGTCCACCTTGGGTCTTCCCATTTTTTGTAAAAGGGGTATCAAACAAAAAGCGGTCAAATACTCTTGCGCGAACGCTGCCAGTGGAGAGAGAGAAGATTCGTTCCCTTCTACTCCCTAAATCTTCATCTTCCATTACTGGATCAACTGCAGTTATCTGCAGATAGCAGACACCCGGCTGCAACTCGTCTGCCTTCACTTGTCTGGAATCAGGTATAATGTGCAAAGTATGATTGCCATCCATCCTAGACTCATAAATATGGCTAAGTTTCTCCATTATGTCACCCAGGCGTACATCACGGGGTTCTCGGTATATATATTCTTTTCGATCCAGCTTCCCAAATCTTTCACCATAAAATCCTACCCGGTAGTATGTTGCATCAGTGAAAGGAATTGGACTTGATTCCTGCTCCAGAATTGATTCATAAATGTTTGTTAGCAAAGTGTGACATTTCGCAAGTTGTCCATATGCCCTCCTGCTTTTGTAAACTGGGATTACAAGTTCCAAGATGCTTGCACAAAAGTGAAAAAGCTCAGCTTGTGAGAAAAGTTTATTAGCAAGCTGTAGATACTTTACGGCAGAGTCGACTGTGAGCTTTGAAGCACCATATCCCTCAACCTCAGCAGCAGATGCCTCTGATGAAATCTCACTGCTCACCATTGGACAAATTTTCCGTAAAGCAGTCACATGATCTTTGTTCCAAACACCATCATTTCTAGCAACAAGGGCCTACATGAATTTAGTTACATAAGCTATTAGCTCGAAGGCAACAAATGTATGTCCCCACAACTTCATGAGTAGTGAGAGCATCAATCCAGCAACCTATTGCAAATAAAACATTTTGTGTAGAAGTAGTGTCCAGATATTATAAAAGAATGCTTTAACATAGACCCAAATTAGGAACAAGAGAGGCGCAAAGACATTACTCGATTGCAAGCATTTGCTGCTAAGGCCTATGAGATAAATAGGTGTTTCTTATGGAGCAGTTTATCACAGTATATGTTGCAACTTACAACAGATGCAGAAGACAACAAATAGTAGCAGTTGCAGGTAAACAGATAAATAATAACCTGCATTACTACACCAGCAACAGCAACAGCACATTGTGCAGCTTCAGCCCAAGACTGCATTTCCTGATGAGCATCACATAAATGCAATAACCACATTATGTGAAGATCAGGAACAGGTGCAAAAGCCATTGCCAGTTTATAAAAGCTCTCTGCAGCTGCATATCTATCCATGGACATCACAGAAGCCTGTCACAATCCAATTTTGGGGTCATACAACCAGAATATAAATAACCATATCTCCTACACAATGGTGAAAGGAAGGGTGTTGAGAAGCAGACTCAGGTTTGTCAAATAGGTTACAAAACCAACTTGTGTATTCAGCAGTCCCAGGATACAATACGATTACTAGTTAACACAATTAAGACAATGTTTCCAAGGAAACAGAACAAGGTCGATCCTCCCAGCTCCTGGCTGTAACAGTTCTACAGTTACAGATTGTTACATGAAAAATAATCCACGTTAAAATATTAGCGTTTGGAACTTACCAAAAGTGCATGCTCAATGCTCGCATCCAGAGCAAGAATCAGGCTGTCAGAAAGATATTTGACCTCTGCCCAAGACCACCGACTCTCTGCTAGTCTCTCAGGAATTGCCACAAGAGCATTGTCAGGAAGGCCACATTCCCTCAACAAATTCGAGCTCTTTGATTCATCTGCCATTTCCACCAATGACTTGCGAAGGCGTTGGGCTTCACCGCTCTCTTCCAAACTACCATCAGACTTCATTTGAGTCACTTGAACATCAGACATTAACTCCGATAATGTAATAGTCAGCATAACTCTCAATCTTGCTGTCTGCATAAAGTAATAGAAAGAGCTCTGCAAGAATGGATAAAAATAATTAATTGAAGAAAAGAAGAGCTTTAAAGAAAACCTGACAACAAGATTGTTTACCTTCACAAGTATCTGGACTCCAACAACAGCTCTTCTCCTGATGTTTTGGTTTCTGAAAACCGCAAGCCGAAGAAGATGGAAAGCAACCTGCTTTAAGAAGCGATCATTCTCCCTTGCCATCAATGTTGCCCCATGCAGATCAAAAACATTGGTGAATGCAGGGAATAGAGCCTTCCAGAAAGCCAGTGGTTGATTGCGTGAGAAGAAGCTAGTAAATATTACTGTGATGCAATCAAGTTTCCCATAATCAGTAGCAATGCTATGGGATGCTGCCATGATAGAAAATTTTTCAGTTATTTCCAGAACTTGAAGACTCACAGCAGCACTCAAGTTTTCTTCCCAAAGCTCCTGAATTCAAAACGTAAAAGTTATCAGCTGCCTAAAATAGTTTCCCAACTTAAGAACAACAGTTAAAGATACATATATAGCTGCTTCTCCAGGTAAAAGCTAAGAAAAAGTTTAAAACATGACATTTCAATTGCAATATACCAGTTTTTGTCTCAGTATTGGATGCAAAGATTCTCTAAGTGCTTGAGCTGAAGCTCCAATTCTTGACGATTGCGCCTGAGCAAGAGCTTCTCGCAAGGAATATGGCTGGCTAGGGGAACTTAACTGGGAATTCACTCTTTGCCACAAGTATCCATTATCAGGTGTTCCCTGAGGCAGCATTAAAGAGATTCAACATTAAGAAGGATTAATTGGATGAGAAGAAAAGGATCAATCTTAAAGATTATACAATGCAATAGGGTGAAACTATTTGGCAGAGAGATGTGCTATTCAATGCATGCAAGGATATAACAATGGCCAACCATGCCTAAGCAATGAACTTACCCTGACTTCTTGCCGAGATGCCTCAGACAGATAGTTATTTATAGCTGGAGAGAGCCTATCAGTGTACTTGGGAGAAACAGGTCCATCCCCAACAGGGCTACGAGAACTAGAGCCCATCAGCAACCCATCAGCTGGTTTTCGGTGCTGTATGAATATGTCTTGACAAGGTTTAGCATTACAAAGAAAACAGAAGAAAAGTAGCAGCACCATCCTAACATATGTTTACTCTTTGACATACGATTTATAGTAATATAAACACCAATGTTTGATTGCAGATGAAGAATGAATTATCACTATCTTGATGGTTTGACAAAATGGCATCAAAGCTAAAATGCAAGGTCATACTGAACTTTATGCTTCAAAGAAGAAATTGTTTCCTGTTAAGATTTCCAGGAAAAACGTGTATCTTATTTAATATACACAGATACATATATATACAACTTAACCAGCAGGAAAATAGGTACCAATCTTAACTAAACTATATCTAAAAGTCTATAGCAGAAATCCCTTTATTATAGGGATTTTTGTTTCTAATAATCTTATCCCATAAGATTGATCTTATCTAAATCTCTATTCTTCAACACTCCCCCTCAAGCTGAGGAATAGATGTCTTCCAATCCCAGCTTGCATATAAGATCATAAAATCTTGAAGCATTTAGCCCTTTGTTCAGAACATCTGTTAGTTGATGATCCAAAGGAACATAAGACATACACACTAGCCCTTCTTCCAACTTTTCTTTGATGAAATGTCTGTCAATCTCGATATGCTTTGTCCTGTCATGTTGTACAGGATTATGTGCTATGCTAATTGCAGACTTCTTGTCACAATAGAGCTTCATAGGACCTTTCCATTTGATTTTTAAATCATCAAGAATGATCTTCAACCATAATAGTTCACATAGTCCCCGTGCAATAGCCCTGAATTCAAATTCTACTGATGATCGAGCCACTACGTTTTGTTTTTACTTCTCCATGTAACTAGATTGCCTCCAAGAAACATGCAGTAGCCCGTTGTTGATCTTCTGTCAACCGGAGATCCTGCACGATCTACATCCATGTAGATTTCTCCGGATAGTGTATGGCCCCTTTAAACAATATTCCCTTTCCTAGACTATCTTTCAAGTAATGTAGGACTCAATAGACAGCTTGAAGATGAGGTTATCTTGGGTCGTGCATAAATTGACTAATTATACTCATCGAATGTGGTATATCTAGCCAAGTATGTGCTAAATATATTAGCTTGCCCACTAGTCACTGATACATGTTCTTGTCCACTACCAGTTCTTCCTTTGCTTCTCCAAGTTTGTAATTTGAATCCATTGGAGTGGACATCGATTTGCACCCAATTTTCCCAATTTACATTAATAAATCTGCAACATATTTTTTGCTGCGAGATGAATATCCCTTACTTTGAATATGCCACTTCAATACCTAGGAAATACTTTAGTTTTCCTAGTTCTTTTATCTCAAATTCCTTTAACAGTTTTTTTTTCAATTCCTGCTTCTCATTTTCATCATTTCCCGTCATTATAATGTCATCCACGTAGACCAAAATAATAGTCACCCCTCCTGTTTTTGAGTGTTTCATGAAAAGAGTATGATCCCCTTGACTCTGCTTATATCTTGATCCTTTCATCACTTTTGCAAAACTATCAAACCAGGTTCTTGGAGATTGTTTTAATCCGCAGAGAGCCTTTCTGAACTTACACACCTTGTTACTTGTATCTTCTGTAAATCCCGGTGGAACATTCATGTATATTTCTTCATTGAGATCTCCATGAAGAAAAGCATTCTTAACATCATACTGAAGAAGCTGTCAGTCAAAATGAGTTGCCAAGGACAACAAGATCCTTACTTTGTTCATCTTCGCAACTGGGGCAAATGTCTCCTAATAATCCACTCCATAGGTCTGAGTATATTCTTTAGCTAACAACCTAGCTTTGTATCTCTCTAAGGAGCCATCGGCCTTGTATTTTAGTATGTAGATCCACTTACAGTCAACAATGTTCTTCCTTCTCGGTTTGTCAACAACCTCCAAAGTATGATTCTTCTCCAAAGCATTCATTTCTTCTCTCATAGCATCTCTCCATTCCTTTTTTAATACAGCCTCAAAAATAGTGTTAGGAATGGAAATTGTATTTAAACTCACAATAAACTTTTTATGGGTAGGTGAGAGGTGTTTGAAGGAGATATAATGGGAAAGTGGATAGAGCGATCAATGGGTGCATTCACTAATTCCTTTTCTAACAGCAATAGGAAGGTCTAAATCATCACTTGTGGAATGTTTACCTGTTTGGATGTTTGAGCATGGTTGAGAACTCATGGTGATCTCATTTCCAGGACTAGGATTTGATTCTTGAACTTGCTTCAGCGCTAGAATGTCTAGAGTTTGCTTCGGTGGAATGCCTTGAGTTTGCTTTGATGTTGGAATGTCTTTTCTCCTTGACTTGTGGGGGGTTTTTGGCTAGAATGGGGGTTAACTCAGGAGGTTCTGTGTCTAGACTTGGCTCGAGTTCTGTGATGCTGATAGGATTTGGTTGGGCTAAGTGGACAGGAGTTGGAGTATGAGTGAGGTTTAGGGTATTTATTGGTTCGAAGGAACTGCAAGGACTATCTTCCATTATGCTATTCTCCCCCTGAAGATAGGACTTTGAGAAGAAGAATTTGCACGCTAAGAAAGTGACATCAACTGAGATATAGGTCCTTCTTGTAGACGGATTGTAACATTTGTATCCCTTTTGAGTTGATGAGTATCCTAGAAACACACACTTAATGGCTCTAGAATCAAGCTTCCCCCACTTTTGGCTATGGACATGAACAAAAGCAGTACACCCAAATACCCTAGGAGTGAGTCTATTGGAAGTTCTAAAATGAGGGTAAAAAGAGTTTAGGAGCTCGACAGAACTCTTATTGTCTAGAACACGTGAGGGTAGTCTATTGATCATATAGGTGACATTAAGAACCGCTTCACCCCAATAAGATTTAGGAACATTTCCTTGAAAAAGTAAGGCCTGAGTGGTATTAAGTAGGTGTCTATTTTTTCTTTCAGTCACTCCATTTTGGTGAGGTGTATTAACACAGGATGAATCATGAATCATACCATGTGATTGGAAGTAAGGAGATAAGACTTGGTTAAAAAATTCTCTAACATTGTCTATTCTAAAAACCTTTATCTTTAACCCAAATTGATTTTGAATCATTGAATGAAAATTTAGAATAACAATCCCTACATCAAATTTTTGTTAGGAGAAATAGCCATGTAACCTGAGTACAATCATCAATCAAAGAGACAAACCAACATGCTCCAGAAATATTGGGTATAGTGGATGGACCCCATATGTCACTATGAATCACATGAAAAGGATGAGAAGCGCTTTTATTGTTAATAGGAAAAGACAAACGAGTATGTTTTGCCAATTTACAAATTTCACAATGAAATTCAGAGATATCTAATCCTTGAAACAAGTAGGGAAACGTAGTTTTTAGCACTCTAAATGATGGATGAACTAGACAGAGATGGTACAACCAAATGGAATCTTTATTTGAAGAACTAAGGAAGGATGAAGTTGTATTTATCTTAGCTTTTTGATATGGATTAAGGTGATAGAGACCATGCCATTCCTAAGCAAGTCCAATCCTCTTCCCCTTATCCTGGTCTTGAAAAACACGGCAAGGAGAAAAAATGGCAACACAATTAAGATCATTAGTAAGCCTTTGGATAGAGATTAGACTGGCTGATAATTTTGGTACATGTAAGGCATTTTTGCAGAGAAAGTGTAGGGCTCAATTTTATGTCTCCATAACCGGCAACAGTGGCTAATTCTCCATTGGCAACTATGATTTTCCTATTAATTGGACTAGGGTTGTATGTGTGAAAAACTGTGATATAAGGGTCATGTGGTTTGTGGCACCAGAGTCTATAATCCAAGAGCTGTTGTAAAATTTAATTTCTAAGGTGTCTGTGTACAAAGAGAATGTAGGTTTACCTGAGAGAGCAAAGGAACATGTACCTTTCGGTTGTCCAAAGGAACTCAACAAACCTCTTAATTTCTCAATCTCTTCATTGCTAAGACTCCATTTCCCTCTGTTCAGCCGAATGTGATTGTGGTCGTGATTACCCTCCTCAATTTCCTCATTCACGACTTGGTGGGTTCCCATTAAATTTCCATCAAGTCTCCTTTGAGTGTCTCAATTTTTTGGAGTAAGTGCACCATAGATTATCCTTATTTTCCTTCCACAAGTTGCCCATTCCAGATTGCTTAGGCGGGGCTTGATCACTCCCTTCTTTGTCTTGTTTATTTGCCTTTATCACCATTGTTGACCCATCCATCTTCTGGGGCTCAAGCATCACATTTCTTCTTCTCTCCCCTGCTCCAGTTAGGGAAATAGCCTCTTCTAGTGAGGGTCTGGACTCCCTTCCAAGAATTTCAACTCTAACTTGATCAAATTCAGGCTTTAATCCAGCCAAGAAATCATAAATACGCTCTTTTTCTATGAAATTTTTCAGAAAAACATCTTGGTCAAGTTATTGCCACAGAGTTTGCAGAGCATTAGCATATTATGTGACTGATTTGTCTCCTTTCTTGGTGGCATGGGCTTTGATCTTAATTTCATATATTTGATCAGCATTGCATGACTTTGAATACATACGTTGAACACAGTTCCAAATCTCCTTTGCAGTGGTTAAAAGCATGCAAGTATCACTGACTGTAGGTTCCTTGGAGTCCCACAACCATGACATGATCATGGAGTCCTCTTCTTCCCATGTTTCTATTGCTGAATTCCCTGTTGCAGGTCCTGATTTTAGCAGGTGATCAAGCTGCCCTTTCCCTTTGAGATAGTTGCGAACAAGAAGTGACCACTTGAGGTAATTCTTGCCACTGAGTCTATTGGAGACACGAAAATTCTGTAGTTCCCCAATTTTCTGGACACAGACAGATTCACCTGGGCTGGAAATGGTGGTTTGAGAAGTTCTAGAATTTTCCATGGTGAAAGAAGTGAAAGATTGGGTAAAATAATAGTTATGGAAATTGAGAAATCTGACAAGAATGAGCAGCAATGAAAGCTGACTGAGGCAGCAATGAAGGCTACACCGACAAAAACAAAGAATACTTCCAGAAAACCTAAGGGCTCTGATACCATGTTAAGATTCCTAGGAAAGTGTATATCTTATTTAATATACACGGCTACATAAATATACAACTTAACCAGCAGGAAAATAGGTACCAATCTTAACTAAACTATATCTAGAAGTCTATAGCAGAAATCCATTGATTATAAGGATTTCTGTTTCTAATAATCTTATCCCATAAGATTGATCTTATCTAAATCTCTATTCTTCAACA